>OZ024797.1:35291498-35503998 GCA_964017045.1 Omphiscola glabra | reverse complement strand
CCCAACCACTTTTAAACCGAATATTTTTTACACCAGACTTAAATTGAGTCGATTTCATTTTTCGAAAAGAAAATATTACGCACCAAATGCAGTTGCGTTATATAAACAAAATATATATCATTTAGTGCAGATATTGGGAATTATATTTTGCGCGCTGTTGAACTCATTATTGAACCATATTTTCTTTCAAACATTTATAATTATGTGTAATATACTCTCAATACCAAATTCGCTGATTAGGAAGCCGTCCGTTAGGAAGCAGTCCGCGAGTCACACCAGATATTTATATACAACAAAAATAAAGAGGATTGTTTGACTTTTACTATATAATTAAAATTGTATTTTCATCTCACGACCTTAGACGTGGTTAAAGGTTGAAATAAAGACTTTGCTAGATATAAAAAAAAAAATCTCGATTTATTCGTATCCAAAACTAATGAAACCAAAAATTTATTTCAAAATAACCTTGCGTTCTAACAAAAATATTTTTTTAAATAGTTTTTAAACTTGTAATTAATTCATATTTTCTCATATTTCCAAGGCACCATAATAAAACCAAAGGGCCGAGGTCCTGTTTCATTAAAACCAAAGGGCCGAAGTTCTGCTTCATAAAACCAAAGGGCCGAAGTTCTGTTTCATAAAACCAAAGGGCCGAAGTTCTGTTTCATAAAACCAAAGGGCTTGGGTCCTGTTTCATAAAACCAATGGGCTTGGGTCCTGTTTCATAAAACCAAAGGGCTTGGGTCCTGTTTCATAAAATCAAAGGGCTTGGGTCCTGTTTCATAAAACCAATGGGCTTGGGTCCTGTTTAATAAAACCAAAGGGCTTGGGTCCTGTTTCCCCCCACATTTTCACATCAGCCATTTTTGTCCATAATGTTTGTTTTTTCCTTACAAGAACTTCTCCCAAGTCACTATGTTTTTATCATGACTGTGTCCGGCCTTACTGACATTTCCTAGACGCAAAACACTTACGGAACATATCCTCGGAAATACAGGATAACAATGTCCCCATTTGAAGTACCCCCCCCCCCCGGCCCACACCATCCAATAACCATTTACTTGTGTGCAATATAGCCATGGTTACTCTCAGTACGGAGATGAAAATCCCCCCCCCCCCAATAACCATTTACTTGTGTGCAATATAACCATGGTTATTCTCAGTACGGAGAAGAAAATCCCCCCCCCCCCAATAACCATTTACTTGCGTGCAATATAACCATGGTTATTCTCAGTACGGAGATGAACTCCCCCCCCCCCTCTCCAGCCACTCCGATTCATACCTATGGATATGGATACATCAATAGAGCTCATTAACCGTTGGGGAGTATCATCCGGGATCGGGTGGCCGGGTGCAGTGGTGCAGGCTCCACGTCATGGTCATAAGGGCCGCGGCGTCAAACGTGTGGTGCTGTGGGGAAAATCAATGCGTCTCGGTAATCGACTACCACACACGCAAGTTGTCTGTACAGCACATCGGATATAATGGGAGGTGCAGGGGTGGGGGGTGGGGTGTTTATTTGGGTTACCGGAAATTTGATCGAAAGAAATTTCGTCGACGGAAAATTGATCGACGGTAATTTGATCGAACGGAAATTTGGTCGAATCTTTTTTTCAGTCGAGACGTTAAAATTTTCGTCAAATTTCTTTTTGAACGCACTATACTATTTAGTAAAACAAAATAATGCGTTCAAAAAGAAATTTGACGCAAAATTTTAACGTATAAATAAAAAAAACGATTCGAACAAATTTCCGTTCGATCAAATTTCCGTCGATCAATTTTCCGTCGACCAAATTTCTTTCCATCAAATTTCCGGATACGGTTTATTTGTTGTTTTAGATTGAGTAAGTGGGGGGGGGGGGGTCGATTTGTTTCATGTAACGCTATTTGGTGTAACGCCCCCGATACACGGCGCAGGGCTGTACGGTCAGTCTTCAAACCACAACTTTGGGCATAAACAAGGTCGTATAACCCTGGTGGGTGAGGGGGGGGGGGAGATGGCGCTAAAAGGCAGCCTCCTCCGGGCTGCTCTTTGTGTTAAAGATGTTTTTGATGGGGATCTGGGATCAGATTTTTTTTGGGGGGGGGGGGAGGGGGGGCTCACTCCCTGAAGCATTTAGCGAAGACACGCCTTTGTGTATTAGGCCTATAGGTATGAAGGTAGAATAAAAAAAAAAGTGAGGTGTTTATTCTTATAAACATCATGCCACCAGTTGTCTTTTTAATAAGAGTGTAACGTAACATAGAGTTTAATCAGCAAAATGTTTCAAGAGTCTATTTTCATATCATTTCCAGTCTATTTTCATGCTATTCAAAGTCTATTTTCATATCATTGCAAGTCTATTTTCATGCTATTCAAAGTCTCTTTTCATATCATTTCATGCCTATTTTCATATCATTCCAAGTCTATTTTCATATCATTCCAAGTCTATTTTCATATCATTTCCAGTCTTTTTTTATATGCAACATACAGTTGATTTTTTTCTCCATAGAACAGCCTTCCACTACAAATAACCAGTTTCATTGTTCAGTATTCCAGGCAAAGGGAAATGAGGGCGTCGGATAATGGGAGCGTCGGATAATGGGAACTTCAGACAATGGGGGCGTCTGACTATCGGATCAGACGTGAAATATTTTTTCAAAAATTCTGTGTTTTTCAAGATTATATTCGTAGACAAAACTTATCAAATAATTACGCTTATATTACGAGTCGGATTTATAATCGCAAACCCTGGTACCGTAGTAGTCGAATACGTTCCCGATACCCGCCATCTTAGCGCGACTACCGAGATGTTTGGGCCGGTGACTGTGTGGGCCGGTGACTGTGTGGGCCGGTGATTGTGTGGGCCGGTAACTGTGTGGGCCGGTGACTGTGTGGGCAGGTGACTGTGTGGGCCGGTGACTGTGTGGGCAGGTGACTGTGTGGGCAGGTGACTGTGTGGGCCGGTGACTGTGTGGGCAGGTGACTGTGTGGGCCGGTGACTGTGTGGGCAGGTGACTGTGTGGGCAGGTGACTGTGTGGACCGGTGACTGTGTGGGCCGGTGACTGTGTGGGCCGGTAACTGTGTGGGCCGGTGACTGTGTGGGCCGGTGACTGTGTGGGTCGGTGACTGTGTGGGCCGGTGACTGTGGGCAGGTGACTGTGTGGGCAGGTGACTGTGTGGGCAGGTGACTGTGTGGACCGGTGACGGTGTGGACGGTGACTGTGTGGACCGGTTACTGTGTGGACGTTCACTAAGCACGGATAAAACCAGCTCGGCTGTCCTGTTTCTGGAGCACGAGGCCCTCTCCTGTCAGTGACAGCATTGATATCGTTGACAGCACGGATAACTTTAACGGCACGGATATCTTTGACAGCGTTGACGTCTTTGACAGTAATGCTATCTTTGACAGCGCTGGTATCTTTGAAAGCACCGATAAGTTTGACGGCATTTAGATTTCTTAGCGCCATTTTTATCTTTGACAGCACTGGGATCTTTGACAGCACTTAGATCTCTGACAGCAATGAGATCTTTGACAGAACTCAGATCTTTGACAGAACTGAGATCTTTGACAGCACTGAGATCTTTGACAGCACTTAGATCTCTGACAGCACTGAGATCTTTGACATCACTGAGATCTTTGACAGCACTGAGATCATTGACAGCACTGAGATCTTTGACAGCACTGAGATCATTGACAGCACTGAGGCCTTTGACATCATTGAGATATTTGACAACATTGGTATATTTGACAGCATATAGATCTTTGACGGAATTGTTTCTTTGACGGCAATTATATCTTTGATAGTATTGAGCTCTTAGACAGCTTTGAGATCTTCGGTGATATTGAAATCTTCGGCGGTATTGACATCACTGACAGCTTTGGCATCATTGACAGCAATGAGACATTTCACAGCACAGAGATCCTTTCTTGTGAAGTGAAGCAAATGAAGCAGACAGCAGACATGCCGAAACAAACCTTTCCCCGTGCACGGGACACCAGACATTGATTAAACATCTGACAGTAGAACACTGATCAAAAGATGTCATCAGAGGGAATCATGACAGCCCCAGAACTGAAAGAAAATTAAACACCCGGCAAAGCACACGTCATAATTATCTGCTGCTACAAGTGCTTTGTTGGTTGGAGTGTAAACAATCATGGCGGGCGAGGTGTGCTGATTGGGTGGTCGTTTTCAAAAAATTTTTTTTAAACATTCCTAACAACATGGCTACTGTTGCCAAGGTGATGACCTAAACAAGATATAAACTGATTAGCCCCAGGGGGTTTTCAAATCTTTTATAACCAAAAATGATTATTAATTTATTAGTTCGTTTAGATCTAATTGTTTTTCTAGTTTGTTTTAAAATAAGCGCTATAGTTGTATTTTTATTTTGTAAAAGAAATATCAGAAATGGAGGGGTAAAAAAATGAAATGAGCGGAAATTGTCGAATTTTTTAAACAGTAAAATTGTAATCAGTTGAAGAAGAAAGGGGCGGAACTCCTTGACTTAGAGTAAGTTCACCCCCTTTGTTTCTATTAAATCATTTTCAGATGATTTATTATAAGCTTTAGCCATGCACGAAATAATTTGCAGTTTTGTATGGACATAATTACAGAAAAATTCACTTCATCTTTATGCGTAAATGTGCTTGCGTAAATTATCCAGTCTGTAAATGATGTTTATTGACATAGAGCTGAATGCTGGATGGCCCTTTATTTTCAGTGTGCCCGAAATAATGGTTGCGTTAGTGAGCGGTACAGGCCACGGCTATCCACCCTGCAGTGTTATGCAACAGTGCATTCATCGGTGCAACGTCAGGGAACACGAAACCCTCTCAGAAGCTCAGCACAATCGATCAGTAGAAAATCCCGGGGGGAGGGGGGTGGGGTGGGGGGGGGGAGGTGCTCGAATCACACACAAAGTCTTGTTTCCCACGGGATTAAGATTTGACCAGGCCAGTGCCCCCCACCTCCAATCAACCGCCCCCCCCCCACTTTACAAACGATGCACGACTCATTGAGAATTGCAGGCAAGGAAGTATACACGTCATCACGCCTGCCGCCATCATAAAAGCCTTGTTTCTGGAACTCTGGACGTTGTTGGGTTGGGGGAGGGGGGTGGGTGGCTGTGTGAGACTTGCATTGGTTGCTAAGGAGAATTCCATGTAAACAATTGTTAACAAGATGGTTGCTTTTTTTTAGCGAGCCGAGGGGGTCTAACAACAAACGGAAAATAACAGGATCAATTTAATTCAGGGACTGCTGAAAGGAACGCCTCCCCCCCCCCCAACCACACGCACTACAACTACAACTTTCACGCGTAACCTGTCAGTGCTTCTCAAAATATAGACACATGAGACCAGCTTAAAATATTACACGCTGTTCAGTTGCTGAGAAAATTGATTCATGAAATATTCGCTGATTCCAGTGGCATAACTATAATAGGATTAATACTCCGGCCGTGCCAAGATTTGTTCAATTTAAAGAATAGAGCAGTGCTCTTCCAACATTATTTCATTTGATATTTCATTGATATTTCATTTGATATTTCATTTGATATTTCATTTGATATTTCATTTGATATTTCAGATTATATTACTTTTGATATTTCATTTGATATTTCATTTGATATTTCATTTGATATTTCATTTGATATTTCATTTGATATTTCATTTGATATTTCAGATTATGTTACTTTTGATATTTCATATTATGTTACTTTTGATATTTCATTTGATATTTCATTTGATAATTCTTTTGATATTTCATTTGATATTTCGATGATATTTCTTTTGATATTTCATTTGATATTTCATTTGATATTTCAGATGATATTTCTTTTGATATTTCATCTGATATTCCACTTATTTCTCGCCTGATGGATTTTCAAGTGGATTATAAAATTATTTTTTAAAAAATAAAAACTTTTAAAATGCATTATGAGTAGATTAGAAATAAAAAAAAACAATGAAGAACTGTTAAATTTTTATTACGGATGATTTCATGTATTTTGCCCTTTAGTGTTCTCAGAGGCCGGTTTTTGTTTCAGTATTAAACTGCGTTCAAAACAGTCTGACTCCATTTGCAGAGCACATCATTTGTATCTGGTAAAATTTGCAATTAAAAGAAATCGTTTTCGATAATCAGGGTCACGGTGACTTATAAACATAAATATCACAACAATTTGTACATGAAGGTGATTCCAGAGTATGATGTCACGCTATAATTGAAGCTATCCTTCCACTGGGGAGAAAATAGACAGAAGAAGAACATTACACAATTTAATATTCTGATGTCTCAGTGCTGAGACTAGAAGGGCATTACAAAATCTAACAGTCTGATGTATCCGTACTGAGACTAGAAGGGCATTACATAATCTAACAGTCTGATGTCTCCGTGCTGAGACTAGAAGGGCATTACATAATCTAACAGTCTGATGTCACCGTGCTGAGACTAGAAGGGCATCACACAATCTAACAGTCTGATGTCTCAGTGCTGAGACTAGAAGGGCATTACATAATCTAACTGTCTGATGTCTCAGTGCTGAGACTAGAAGGGCATTACATAATCTAACAGTCTGATGTCTCCATGCTGAGACTAGAAGGGCATTACATAATCTAACAGTCTGATGTCTCCATGCTGAGACTAGAAGGGCATTACATAATCTAACAGTCTGATGTCTCCGTGCTGAGACTAGAAGGGCATTACATAATCTAACTGTCTGATGTCTCAGTGCTGAGACTAGAAGGGCATTACATAATCTAACAGTCTGATGTCTCCATGCTGAGACTAGAAGGGCATTACATAATCTAACAGTCTGATGTCTCAGTGCTGAGACTAGAAGTGCATTACATAATCTAACAGTCTGATGTCTCAGTGCTGAGACTAGAAGGGCATTACACAATCTAACATTCTGATGTCTCCATGCTGAGACTAGAAGGGCATTACATAATCTAACATTCTGATGTCTCAGTGCTGAGACTAGAAGGGCATTACATAATCTAACAGTTTAATGTCTCAATGCTGAGACTAGAAGGGCATTACATAATCTAACAGTCTGATGTCTCCGTGCTGAGACTAGAAGGGCATTACATAATCTAACAGTCTGATGTCTCAGTGCTGAGACTAGAAGGGCATTACATAATCTAACAGTTTAATGTCTCAGTGCTGAGACTAGAAGGGCATTACATAATCTAACAGTCTGATGTCTCCGTGCTGAGACTAGAAGGGCATTACATAATCTAACAGTCTGATGTCTCAGTGCTGAGACTAGAAGGACATTACATAATCTAACAGTCTAATGTCTCAGTGCTGAGACTAGAAGGGCATTACATAATCTAACAGTCTGATGTCTCCATGCTGAGACTAGAAGGGCATTACATAATCTAACATTCTGATGTCTCAGTGCTGAGACTAGAAGGGCATTACATAATCTAACAGTTTAATGTCTCAATGCTGAGACTAGAAGGGCATTACATAATCTAACAGTCTGATGTCTCCGTGCTGAGACTAGAAGGGCATTACATAATCTAACAGTCTGATGTCTCAGTGCTGAGACTAGAAGGGCATTACATAATCTAACAGTTTAATGTCTCAGTGCTGAGACTAGAAGGGCATTACATAATCTAACAGTCTGATGTCTCCGTGCTGAGACTAGAAGGGCATTACATAATCTAACAGTCTGATGTCTCAGTGCTGAGACTAGAAGGACATTACATAATCTAACAGTCTAATGTCTCAGTGCTGAGACTAGAAGGGCATTACATAATCTAACAGTCTGATGTCTCCATGCTGAGACTAGAAGGGCATCACACAATCTAACAGTCTGATGTCTCCATGCTGAGACTAGAAGGGCATTACATAATCTAACAGTCTGATGTCTTCATGTTGAGACTAGAAGGGCATCACACAATCTAACAGTCTGAGGTCTCAGTGCTGAGACTAGAAGGGCATCACACAATCTAACAATCTGATGTCTCATTGCTGAGACTAGAAAGACATCACACAATCTAACATTCTGATGTCTCCATGCTAAGACTAGAAGGGCATCACACAATCTAACATTCTGATGTCTCCATGCTAAGACTAGAAGGACAAATTGTTTTATTTTCCCTGGCCCGCAAAAAAATAAAATAAATAATAATAATAATAATTTGAAAATCTATTTTAAAAAAAGAATGTTCCATTTCTTTTCTCCGGGACTCCGGTTGACGGGCCGCCAGTGAGTTCAGGCCATCATTACCATCACCATTTCTCTCATGGCGTGATAAAAATGCCATTAGCACACCCATGTCAATAAAATTACCCTTGTCATCGATATTTGACATCCCGGAACATTAAAAAATGTCCAGTCTATTGCAAAATAAGGGTATTTTTTTCCCTCCCGCTCTCTGCTGTCCCTCATTACTTGACGTCACATCACATCTGCCACATTCAGATTTTTCTTTCTTTCTGTGGATGCGTTGTGTTAAGGAAACTCTGGCGCTTGGTGTTCAACACAAGGATTACAGGAAGTGTAAGGCGTGTTTCCTATTACGAGCCCCCTCCACCCTTGTACGAATCATCATACGTGCTACCTATTGAATCTTTATAAATATTTTTGTTAAATTTTGCACAATTGCTGCATTGTAAGTGAACGATTTTGTTGTTGGCTTAGAGATCGGTGCATCGAATGTTCGATGTATGGGGCTATCTATAAATGGACATTTTTCAGTTCTATCTGTAAGGGCTTTCTATTAGTGGACAATTTAACAGTCCTATATGTAGGGGCTATCTATTAGTGGACAATTTAACAGTCCTATATGTAGGGGCTATCTATTAGTGGACAATTTCTCAGTTCTTTCTGTAGGGGTTTTCTATTAGTGGACAATTTCTCAGTTCTATCTGTAGGGGCTATCTATTAGTGGACAATTTTCAGTTCTATTTGTAGGGGCTATCTATTAGTGGACAATTTCTCAGTTCTACATCTATGGGGGCCATCTAATAATGGACAATTTCTCAGTTCTACATCTATGGGAGCTATCTATTAGTGGACAATTTCTCAGCTCTACATCTATGGGGGATATCTATTAGTGGACAATTTCTCAGCTCTACATCTATGGGGGATATCTATTAGTGGACAATTTCTCAGCTCTACATCTATGGGGGCTATCTATTAGTGGACAATTTCCCAGCTCTACATCTATGGGGGCTATCTATTAGTGGACAATTTCCCAGCTCTACATCTATGGGGGCTATCTATTAGTGGACAATTTCCCAGCTCTACATCTATGGGGGCTATCTATTAGTGGACAATTTCCCAGCTCTACATCTATGGGGGCTATCTATTAGTGGACAATTTCTCACAGGACTTTGATTCCATTTTCGACATGTTAACTTTCAAGATGTAAACAACCCTATTTCATTCTCCATATTTTTAGTCGACCGTTTCAACGGTGGGGCGACCACGTGAGCGACTGTTAGATATCAGCTCGGCTAAGTTAAAATAAGCAGATATTCTGAAGTATAGAACACGAAATAGGACAAAGTCCCTTTCAAGAAGCGACAAGGAAATTCTCAAACCTTAGTGCTATATATATATTTTGAAATGACAAAAAAAATTTAGTGCGCATTTCTATATTGCACAACTGGCTGTAGATAATTAAGGCTTGTTTTGTTTCGAGACGTAGTGTAACGCCAAGGAGTAGGATACCCCTAAGAGCATACGTTTCCATTTACGACTTTGGGGTTATACCCTGAAATCAACAAGTACAGATAAGGTATTTTCTTACAAGGATATTAACTGCCAAATGACAAATGACATCATCACAGTTAATTTTGCCCGTTAAAAAATTAGTTCTGCTATTACATGTGTAGCCACGTCCACACACCGACAGTTAAAAAAATTAGTTCTGCTATTACATGTGTAGCCACGTCCACACACCGACAGTAAAATAAAACACACAAAAAAAACAACAACAAAAGACGTCAGAATCCCGCCCAAAATGTTCGACTCCGCAGACCAAGCCAACGACTCCCAAGACACACTCCAGGAGCTCTAAACAAACCTGGGTTGCTAGCACCTCACCGGGATTGGCCGGCACGCGACTACAAACTAAGCTTCCGGTTACACGACTTCATGACGTTTCACCGGGAAACCGCACGCGCGCTGCGGACGGGAAAGCCCGGCGACTCCAAACATATTCCATCAAGGCTAATAATTATTATTGCTTGTCGGTGGTCGCATTCGTTTGGTTTTCTTGTTGTTGCTGACGGTGGGCAGTGCTGGACAGAGACCTTTTAATTGATAGAGCAAGTACAGAATAAAAATGACCCTTCCGTAACTGGGTCATGGTATGGTGTGTACATGTTCTATAGATCCTGGTATGGTTCTTACATGTTCTATAAATCGTGGTATGGTTCGTACATGTTCTTTAGATCCTGGTATGTTTTGTACACGCCCTATAGTTCATTTAACGTTAATCTAAAGTTGTGGACATAACAGGCAGGATGACCAATTCTCGTCATAATATTTCATTTCTCTGCTAGTGAACCTGAGGATAAGAGAATTTTGTAAAAGCTCTTTCGAAGAACGCTTTCTATTTATCGGCCACCATTGCCGACTTGGCCAATCTGCTGCGTGGCCAAATCTGCTGCGTGGCCGTATCTGCTGACGTGTTGGAAGTCTGCTAACGTTAACACAAAGTCTAACATGGCCACAAATGCTGACCTGGCCAAATTTCACACCCACCCGGCGCACCACTTGAACTCCCACCCCCTCCTTGTAGGGTAAGGGATGGTGCCGCCCACTTTAGGAGCGACTACTTTCAATAAATAGAGCCAACACTCTTCCCCCCCCCCCCCCCCCCGCCAAAAAAAAAATATTTCGAAGACAAGCCTTTTGTGTACATTCCCCATAGCTTGGAGAACTGGCATCGGCACTTGGAAATATTAGTTGCACGAGATATATCTCTCCTTTCTTTCTTTCTTTCTTTCTTTCTTTCTTTCGTTCTTTCTTTCTTTCGTTCTTTCTTTCTTTCTTTCTTTCTCCGTTTCATTGTTTTTTTCACCTTCCGTTTCCATTTCTTCCTTCCTTTCTTGGTTTTCTTTTTTTGTTTCTTGCCTTTTTCTTTCTTGTTTTCTTTCTTTCATTCCCTTTCCTTCCTTCTTTCTTTCAATTATCTATCTCTTTCTTCTTCTCCTTTTTCCCTTTCCATTTCCCCTTTCCCTTTC
Source organism: Omphiscola glabra (assembly GCA_964017045.1). Taxonomy (NCBI): domain Eukaryota; kingdom Metazoa; phylum Mollusca; class Gastropoda; family Lymnaeidae; genus Omphiscola; species Omphiscola glabra. Next base: position 35,492,801 of record OZ024797.1, on the reverse strand, counting down.
TTTCTTTCTTTCTTTCTTTCTTTCTTTCTTTCTTTCTTTCTTTCTCTCTTTCCTTCCCCTTTCGAAGTTAATCCGATGGGATGCAATACTTAACGAGAGCTGGTATGCCAGTAGATCCCTTTCATATATGAATAGGAAAAAAGGGTCAAACGTAAGGTATTGTAACTCGATTGGCTCGCGGCCGAGTCTATCAGACGTGCGCTGTTTGCATTGAATGTCCACGTCGACAATTGTATGAGATATGTCAATACAGGGCGAACGGTTTGCCAGTGAACGGATTCATTCATTTGAACAGTTGCCCCCCCCCCCCCCTTTTACGGAACGTTATTGATTTACAAACGTTCGATCTAACAAAGAAGATTGCGGCTTTATACAAATAAATACTAACACAGCAATGTAACCAGGTACGCGAGCATTGGTCGGGTCAGTGACGGTCACCAAGTGTGCGGTCAAGGGTGTTCTCTATTAATGGACTTAATGTTAAGGCTACTTGACAAAAACCACGCTCTCAAGTAAAGCACTGTATCAGAATACCAATGAGTGCTACACACCCCTACCACCCCCCTTCCAATGGTTCGCAACTGCACACTATTTTTTTTTTCCACGACCTTGAACTAAATTAATATTCTATTGCCCCTCCCCCCCCTCCCACACACAAAGTACTGCCGATTTAAAAAAAACATACTTTAATTGACAGTTTCCCCGTTAAAAACGTAAAAAAATAATATAAAAACCAATTACTTACCAAACTCACTTACGGTGTCTTTCAGAATACCATTCGCGCCTTTATCATGAATTTTATTTCATGAAATCGACGCCACCTCGTAGCGCAAACAGATTAACTATGTCATTCAGCAAACCTTGTTAGTTATTGAACTAACTTGCTGAGTCCGGTGGGGGGGGGGGGGGGGATTGACCTGTCCATTTTGACCAAAGCGTACTCTGGTCCCACCAGCTCAATCAACCGGAAGTTTACCTCGCCGAGGGGATGGTAAAGTTTAACCATGAATACACAACCGAAATCTTCCAAGGGGTGGGTTAAATTAGCCTCCCCTTCACCAAGACGCCATATTAGCTGTAAATCATTTCCGTTTCCGACCTCACTGGCCACCCTTGGGGGAGTTTCCAGTATGAATAATGGAGAGCTCCGTACCTCAGCACACGTACTTAAAGTGTGTCCCTCGATGGTTGGTGAGTTTTTACACGAGTTGTCTTTTTTCAGTCGTCTTGACTAAGTCTTGGCATAGGGATGAAAAGGTTATGTCCAGACAGTGAGGCTGACGAAATGAGCAACACGACCTCACTTGAAACGAAACACAGGTCAGGTCAAGGCTACTACTCGAGTCGAAGCCGTGGTCATCTTCGCACGCAAAGGACGAACAATATATTTACTGCATTACATAAATTCCCCCCACGATATATATATATCTATATAAAGAGATGTCCCTCATGTTCATAAACCATGATAGCAGCAAGAGTTTCCAAGAGTGCTACTTAAATCAAATGCCAGGCAACAGGGGTCGGTCGGTAGTGAACGGGTGTAGAACCGTCGCCATGGGACGGTCTCGATGGCCCGCCCTTAGACATTCTGGCGACGTGGTTGATAAATGTCATCTTTATGGTGTGGGGGACATGGCCAGTTGATGGCCTGGTGATAGGGGTTTAAACTATACTTGGGCTCTTTTATTTATGTCTGGGGCGCTTTATGCGATATGGGTCGTGAGAGACTGGATAGTTTGTTGATGAGTGAGAGAAAGAGAGAGAGAGAGGCGGGAGGGAGAGAGAGAGATGGGAGGAGAGTGGGTGAAAGAATGTGGGAGATGAGGGAAGGGGAGAATGAGAGCGGGATAATAGAGTGGGAGAGGGTGGGGGCTTATAGGTTTTCATTGGCTGTAAGATGGAATGATATAAATATGCTAAGTGATGATGCATTGATGTGTTTGTCCAATGGGAGAATGCTATGAGGGCTGCATGGATGACTGAACCCAGGAGCAAGTGTCCCCGGGTGCATTGTGACGTTATTTTGATGTGCTAATTAAATGAAGTATTGATCGGGCCACGGTTGAGTGAACGCGGTGATTACCACCCGCGTGTAGCGTGCCTGGACTTTGAGACAATAGACGTTTATGTTGTTGTTCCAGTTCAAACAAAATAATTCCCTGATGTCATGAAACTGTGTTAGGTGCCGTCAAATTGTGTTAAGACGTTAAACTGTGCTAAGACATTAAACTGTGTTATGTGACGTAAAAACTGTGTCAGGCGACGTAAAACTGTGTTAGGTGACGTCAAAATGTGCTGAGACGTTAAACTGTGTTGTGTGACGTAAAAACTGTGTCAGGTGACGTACAGCTGTGTTAAACTTCCGTAAACTGTGTTAAGTGTGACGTAAAATTGTGTTATATGACGTCAAACTGTGTTATGTGACGTAAAACTGTGCTAGGTGACTTAACCAATGTATAAGGTGATATCAAACGTGTTATGTGAAGTAAAAACTGTGTGAGGTGACCCTGGGGTCAACTTGATCAATCAGTGCTAGTTGAAAAAAACGTTATTAGTAGTTAGATGTATTTGCCCACTCAGTCTTCAAACTACGCCCACCCAGTCTTCAAACTCCGCCCACCCAGTCTTCAAACTCCGCCCACCCAGTCTTCAAACTCCGCCCACCCAGTCTTCAAACTCCGCCCACCCAGTCTTCAAACTCCACCCACCCACACACCTCCACCTTTTCCCCGTCATGAGATGTTATTTAACTTTTTTAAGAAAAGAAAAAGTTGGATTAACAAAAACCATTTAAAATGTATTTGATGAACCTGCAACCAACATCACGACATGTTAATTACCTTTGATATTTCATTATGTTATGACAATGTGTTATGTTTTTCAGCTTCTCTATCGCATCATAGTTCATTACTGTATTCAATAATAGGTGTTGTTTTACTTGTCCCTAAGCAAAGGCGAAAATAATATATTATTTAATGAGCATTTACTTTGGACTGATCGGTGGCTGTATTATTATTTTCAACTTTTTAAATAAATATACACGTCTATCAGCTAAGATAATTAATGCAGGGTCACGCGAAAAAAAAGAGGTTGGGGAAGGGGGCACTGGATCCTGGCGCCATCTTCAGATAGCCTAAATTCAGGCTTTACCCTGTGCGCAGATATTTCTGTAATTAATTGTTTGTTAGTATTTACTGTGGCTGTCTTTTCTGTCACACATGTGCAAAGTATCATTTATAAAAAAAACTTCACCTGACGTCATAAGTTCGTATCATGCTATCACCACGCCAGTTATTGATTTATAGTGAATTCTATTATTTGGATCTCTCAGTCGCAGTGGCGTAGGTGGGGTTGGTGCCGTCCTTTGGCGGGCCAAGCTTCTTGCAAACCTTCTTCCACCAAAAACTCTGCGAATGACCCGTAGTGGACTCAGAACACAATTTGCCAAGTCCAAGGTCGGAGATGGGAGCGTTCCATCAATAAGGGGGGGGGGATAAATGCCCCTAACCATCAAAATGCCCCTGCGCAATACCCCTTCCTATGACACTGCTCAGTAGTGCATTGCGGTCTCCGTGTTGGGCAACTCGGCTTACAGTTGCGTCTAGGCTTGCGCTTTAGGCGTCAAGTCAGCTTGTGGAGTCACATCACGGCGGGTACGAAGTCACATCACGGTGGGTACGAAGTCACGTCACGGTGGGTACGAAGTCACATCACGGCGGGTACGAAGTCACATCACGGCGGGTACGAAGTCACGTCACGGTGGGTACGAAGTCACATCACGGCGGGTACGACGTCAAATCACGGTGGGTACGAAGTCACATCACGGTGGGTACGAAATTACATCACGGTGGGTACGACGTCAAATCACGGTGGGCACGAAGTCACATCACGGTGGGTACGAAGTCACATCACGGCGGGTACGAAGTCACATGACGGCGGGTACGAAGTCACATCACGGCGAATACGAAGTCACATCACGGCAGGTACCACTGAACTAGGGTCCAATATGTCACCCATTTTTCACCACCCCAAGTCACACCACAGCAAGGACCGGTGAACTTTGATCCAATATGTCACTTGTTTGCCACCTCCCCTTCACCCGTATAATTAAGCATCGATCACATTAGAACCCGGGCTGTTGACGCGATGCACCTCACTGCCCCCCCCCCCCCCGCTCCTTTTCCCGTCATCGTATCAGAATACAGTGTACGCACCATGACTGCTGTTCCTTCCACATTATAGAATAAAATTTAAAAAATGTCCACTGTTTTTTCTAATCATCACTCCCCCATTCAATGTCGTCTTTTTAACGAGGTGAAGATTAATAAGTTGTCACTGGCGTGTGTGATCTGTTTGACATCTCATGTCACTGGCGTATATGCTCTGGTTGGCTATCCCATGTCACTGGCGTATGTGATATGTTGACAGCTCATGTCACTGGCGTATGTGATCTGTTGACAGCTCATGTCACTGGCGTGTGTGATCTGTTTGACAGCTCATGTCACTGGCGTATGTGATCTGTTTGACATCTCATGTCACTGGCGTATGTGATCTGTTTGACATTTCATGTCACTGGCGTATATATGATCTGGTTAGCTATCTCATGTCATCGGCGTATATGATCTGGTTGGCTATCTCATGTCATCGGCGTATATGATCTTTCTTTCTATGAAGTCCTTTCGATGCACCAGACTTTCGCGGTATTCTCCGCCATGACGCCATGTGAGGGTCGCCTTTGATTGGAGGATACGTAGCATTGCGAATGTCGTCACACAGACTACTGTCCGTCGTGTCATGTGCAGTAGATCTGGTGCTGTGTCCGAACGTGTAACATTTCGGCTGCTTGGCACAAGACGGCTTTGTGTTGTGTGTCTCCATGTGTGTCTCGACGCGCGTGTGTCTTCGTGTGCGTCTCGATGCGTACGTGTGTCTTCACGTGCGCCGCAACATGTATGTCTCTATGTGTCTCCTCGGTGTGCGTGTGCCTTTACGTTTGTCTCGATGTGAGTAGTTTTCATGTGTTCCTCTATGTGCGGAGTTTGGTATTTTTGTTTTTGCGCTCTTACGTAACATTTTGACAGAACTATATTCCTTTATCGTTTTCTGACAAGGTATCAGCTTAGAGCAGTGGTTCTGAACCTTCCTAATGCCGCGACCCCCTTACTTACAGTTTCTCGTGTTCTGGCGACCCCCCCCCCCCCAAACCACAAAATTATTTTCGATGCTACTTCATAACCGTAGAGTATATGTATTTTCCGATGGTCTTAGGGTGACCGCTGGGAAAGGTTTGTTCGGCCCCCAAAGGGATCCCGGCCCGCAGTTTGAGAACCGCTGGCTTAGTGCTTAGAAAATACAATTTTAAGCAGTGCGCTCTCAGCGTTTTATCTTTGAAGCGTTGGTTTGTCCTCAGCAATGCTCCATGTAAAGGGTGTCCGTTTAGTTTAAGCAAGACATATAGATACTTCCTCGGGTGGCCCCTAAAATAATGGGCCGTTTGATGGCGCGATATTATTGTTTTTCTTCATCAAACTTCCTTTTATAAACTCGTCAGTGTTCACCCGCGCTGCATGGACACAAATTATTTATGAAAATTTTCTTGCAACTTAAAAAAAAACAAAAAAAAAACTAAAAAAAAATAATTGAGAACCACTATGACCCTGTGTTGTAGCACAGAAGAATTACAGAAGCCCCAGACATTAAGAACCACAGTGACTCTTTAGTGTGAAACACCAGCATAGCAGAAGTCTCAGATGATAACCACCGAGACCCCGTGCTGTCGTACCCCTAGCATGGCAGAAGTCTCCGGCAATGAGAACCGCCGAGACCCCGTGCTGTCGTACCCTTAGTCTTAGCATGGCAGAAGTCTCCAGCAATGCGAACCGCCGAGACCCCGTGCTGTCATACACCTAGCATGGCAAAGGTCTCCGGCAATGAGAACCGCCGAGACCCCGTGCTGTCGTACCCTTAGCATGGCAGAAGTCTCCAGCAATGCGAACCGCCGAGACCCCGTGCTGCCATACCCCTAGCATGGCAGAGGTCTCCGGCAGCCACTGTTCGATTGTTTCGTCATCAATGGCGCCCAAGGCCAGATTCCATTAGATGCAATTCTAGAGGCAAAGAGTGTGTAAATGGGGTTTGTCCCAAACACTCAGCGGCGTGCACTCAGTAATTCGCCTTCGGGGCTGCCAAAGTGCAGTGGCGGTGCTCTATTGAGCGCGCTCACACACACACACACACACACATGCACGCACACACGCGCGCGCACACACACACGCGCACACACACACGCTTATATACAAGTCGCAGGGGGGAAAAAAAACGAAGTTTGTTTATACAACTCCTTGTGAGATGAAAAAGGTTGGCAGGAATCAAAGACAGTTTCTGACACGTCCTCTGCGTGACCTTGTGGATCTGTCTTTAGGATAAAAGCATGGTTGTTTGTTGTTGTTTTTTTGTTGCCTTTGCCCGTTTTGTTTTCACTTCCTGTTTATATCAGAAGGTACTGTTTGTTGCCCCTCCATTGCATCTGCTGGCAGTAAACATAGTCCGAATGAGATGGCCAAACGTCCACCCTCTAACGTTGGTTTGATCAAGAGAATGATTTCTTACACGGCAAAGGTATTTGAACTATTACATACACATTCCGCTCAAAGGTCATAGTTCATAACATATCATTGTTATTTTTTACTGTAAAAAAATGAATGGTGACAAGAGATGTTTGGACAATTGCATAAAGCATGGAAGTTCATCTAAGATAAATAATATAGATAAAACACGGTACAATAACACGGTACAATAACATGGTGCAATAGCATGATACAAAAACATGGTACAATATCATGGTAGAATAACATGGTACTAAAACAATAGCATGGTGCAATAACACGGTACAATAAAAAAAATATCATGGTACAAGAATATGATTTAATAACATGGTACAATAATTAACATGGCACAATAACTTGATTCAATAACATGGTACAATAACTATAGCATGGTACAATAACATGGTACAATAACATGGTACAATAACAATAGCATGGTACAATAACAATAGCATGTTACAATAACATGGTACAATAAAAATAGCCTGGTACAATAACATGATTCAATAACATGGTACAATAATATAGTATGGTACAATAACATGGTACAAAAACATGATACAATAACATGGCATAATACTATGATACAATAACATGGTACAATAACGTGATACAATAACATGGTAAAATAACATGGTACAATAACGTGATACAATAACATGGTACAATAACGTGATACAATAACATGGTACAATAACGTGATACAATAATATAGACAATTACATGGTACAATAACATGGTAAATTAACATGCCTCAATAACATGCTCCAATAACCTGGTATAATAACATGGTACGATAACATGGTACAATAACATGGTACAATAACATGGTACAATAACATGTTTCAATAACATTTTTCAATAAAATGTTTCCATAACATGTCTCAATAACATGCTTCAATAACCTGGTACAATAACATGTTACAATAACATGTTTCAATAACATGGTACAATAACATGATACATTAACATGTCTCAATAACATGTTTCAATAACATGGTACAATAACATGGTGAAATAACATGGTACAATAACATGGTACAATTACATTGTACGATAACATGGTACAATAACATGATATAATAACATGACACAATAACATGTTTCAATAACATGGTACAATAACACGGTATAATAACATGGTACAGTAACATGGTACAATAACATGGTCCCATAACATGGTATAATAACATGACACAAGAACATGTTTCAATAACATTTTTAAATAACATGAAACAATAACATGGCACAATAACATTGCAAAATAACATGGCACAATAACATGTTTCAATTGCTAGGTGTATTGATCTTTGAAAAAAATACAGGTCTCGCACACTTGTCTGCTAGAGAATAAAGTACAATAGCCAATTTCTAGCTGATGGCTCATGGGACTCAAATAGATGGGACGAAAATCAAAAGAAATGATTCCCACAATTCTTGGTCTCTTTAAAGAGCGGCAACATATATCCCCTGGTCAAGAGCACACCTCCCCTGGTCAAGAGCACACCTCCTCTGTTCAAGAGCACACCTCCGTTGGTCAAGAGCATACCTCCCTTGGTCAAGAGCACACCTCACTTGGTCAAGAGCACACCTCCCCTGGTCAAGAACACACCTCCCTTGGTCAAGAGCACACCTCCCCTGGTCAAGAGTATACCTCCCCTGGTCAAGATCAAACCTCCCTTGCTCAAGAGCACACCCCCCTTGCTCAAGAGCACACCTTCCCTGGTCAAGAGCACACCTCCCTTGGTCAAGAGCACACCTCTCCTGGTCAAGAGCACACCTCCCCTGGTCAAGAGCACCCCTCTCTTGGTCAAGAGCACACCTCCCTTGGTCAAGAGCACACCTCCCCTGGTAAAGAGCACACCTCCCCTGGTCAAGAGCACACCTCCCTTGGTCAAGATCACACCTCCCTTGGTCAAGAGCACACCTCCCCTGGTCAAGAGCACACCTCCCCTGGTCAAGAGCACACCTCCCCTGGTCAAGAGCACACCTCCCCTGGTCAAGAGCACACCTCCCCTGGTCAAGAGCACACCTCCCCTGGTCAACTAATCTTTCTTAACAGTAATTCATGTAACGTAGTTTCTCTATGACCCCCATTAATTGAGGATTATGCAGTTTGGGCATCTTCTTTGACAGTTGCGTCTGTTGTATGCTGAAGGCTGAGTTCCTAAGATAATCAACCTGTTATATGTTGAAGGCTGATTTCCTAAGATAATCAACCTGTTATATGTTGATGGCTGAGTTCCTAAGATAATCAACCTGTTATATGTTGAAGGCTGAGTTCCTAAGATAATCACCCTGTTATATGTTGAAGGCTGAGTTCCTAAGATAATCACCCTGTTATATGTTGAAGGCTGAGTTCCTAAGATAATCACCCTGTTATATTTTGAAGGCTGAGTTCCTAAGATATTCACTCTGCTATATGTTGAAGGCTGAGTTCCTAAGATAATCACTCTGATACATGTTGAAAGCTGAGTTCCTAAGATAATCACCTTGTTATATGTTGAAGGCTGAGTTCCTAAGAGAACCACTCTGCGATATGTTGATGGCTGAGTTCCTAAGATAATCACCCTGTTATATGTTGAAGGCTGAGTTCCTAAGATAATCAGCCTATTATATGTTGAAGGCTGAGTTCCTAAGATAATCACTCTGTTATATGTTGAAGGCCGACTTTTTATGACGACCAGTCGGTTATGTTCGAGGCTTACTCACTATGATAATGATCCCGGCTGTGTTCAAGGCTGACTTCCCATGATAATCCGTCTTTTATAAACTGAAGGCTTATTTCCTATGATAACCAGAATCAGAGTCCGTCCGCCTAGCTCTCTTGTCTAGACATTTGTAATAATGTAATGGGTTCGGAAACCTGAACTATTGTCTATTTTTTTTTTTTACTACTAGAGATTTAGAGACATGAGGGTGGGGGTGTTGGGGGGGGGGGGGTCGCAAACGCTGGTGTCAACCAGTGCGGTAATTCGTGACGTCACCCCATCCCCTCTTAATGCCGTGGTCAGCGTTTCTCAAACCATTGTTTCCGTGGCCCGGTTATTTGTCATTATTTTCATCGATGACCGATAGTAAAAAAAAAGCAACCACCTTTAGCTGGGCTTTTGATAAACAAAATTTGTGACCCGGTATTTTTGGTTTCCTAGTGACCCGGTATTTTTGCTTTCCTTGTAGCCCGGTATTTTTGGTTTCCTTGTGACCCGGTATTTTTGGTTTCCTTGTAACCCGGTATTTTTGATTTCCTTGTGACCCGGTATTTTTGCTTTCCTTGTAACCCGGTATTTTTGGTTTCCTTGTGACCCGGTATTTTTGCTTTCCTTGTGACTCGGTATTTTTGCTTTCCTTGTGACTCGGTATTTTTGCTTTCCTTGTGACTCGGTATTTTTGCTTTCCTGTGACCCGGTATTTTTGCTTTCCTTGTGACCCGGTATTTGTGCTTTCCTTTTGACCCGGTATTTTTGGTTTCCTGTGACCCGGTATTTTTGCTTTCCTTGTGACCCGGTATTTGTGCTTTCCTTGTGACCCGGTATTTGTACTTTCCTTTTGACCCGGTATTTTTGCTTTCCTTGTGACCCGGTATTTTTGCTTTCGTTGCCTGCAAATTACGTCACGCAAAAAATGACTTTATAGACCCCCCCTCCCACTGTCACGAAGTGTCACAAATTCTTTACCCCTCCCCCAACCGCTTAGTGTCACATCATTTAGTCACACCTAAAAAATCAAAACATACATAAAATGTTCATAGCTTAACTAAGATTCTATATTATTCTTTACCATTTTCCCATAATGATAATGGATTAAGACGTAGTGTTATTAGAAATCTGTGACGCGAAACAACGAAGTCATCCCCGCACCGAATGTAAAATGGCAACAACAGTTTTTGCGCAAACGTTGTTTGGCGACTGAGATTCACGTTACCAATATAATACCGAGGCAATTTCGACCTCAAATTAATGTTTTAAAATTAATTGAATAAAGATTTTTCAAAATTAGAAAATGTTAGATTTAAAAAAAAAAAAATCTGATATCACATATTTTTGGTAACCCCCCCCCCCCCCCTGTCACAAAGTGTCACAAATTCTCGACCCCCACCTCCCCCACACCCTAAGCGTGACGTAATTTGCGAACGAACCCCCAACTGAGTTTCCGAATCATCGGTAAAAATACTAGCGCCACCCAGTGTCAGAGGTGAGCGGGACAAACAATCACAGGAAAAGTAGTCACGAGGAAAAAAAAACCCAAGTTTGACTAGGAACCAACCAAAACGTTACAGAAAAACTCCATATAAATATTTCTATCATGAATATTTTTTATGGACTTACAAATTAAATTACGGTTATAATAAAACATTTTTTCTGTAATTTTTCTGCCCCTGCCTTTTTTTCCCTGTGACCTTTTTTCTCTGTGACCTTTTTCATTGTGACCTTTTTTTCTCTGTGACCTTTTTTCCCTGTGACCTTTTTTCCCTGTAACCTTTTTAACCTGTGACCTTTTTTCCCTGTAACCTTTTTAACCTGTGACCTTTTTTCCCTGTAACCTTTTTTTTTTCCTGTGACCTTTTTTCATTGTGACATTTTTTTCCCTTATGACTCCCCCCCCCCCCCCCCATAATCATGTTAGAGTTTCAACTTATCTCTTGATCGTGAACAACAGAAACATAGTGTCTGATGCCCCCCCCCCCCCCATACACACACACACACACCATCCGATGCCAGGTACGATTACCGGAAATTTGATCGAAAGAAATTTTATCGACGGAAAATTGATCGACGGTAATTTGATTGAACGGAAATTTGGTAGAATCTTTTTTTCAGTTCAGACGTTAAAATGTTCGTCAAATTTCGTTTTGAACGCACTATACTATATAGTAAAACAAAATAATGCGTTCAAAAAGAAATTTGACATAAAATTTTAACGTATAAATTAAAAAAACGATTCGACCAAAGTTCCGTTTGATCAAATTTCCGTCGATCAATTTTCCGTCGACGAAATTTCTTTCGATCGAATTTCCGGATACGGCCAGTTACAAGTGCCACTGACCTTTCCGTTTCTTAACTATAAACAAAACAGCGCAAACTGCCTTGCCGCTGTATTTAAGCAGACCTCGACATATCTTGGGGTCTATTGTCGTGATAAATGTTATCATTGGATTGCAACACATCATTTTAGACCAGTGGTTCTCAACTTAACTAATGGATCGATTCAATACTTATACAGCGCCTGTGTCCGTGCTATTTCAGTATGCTCGCGGTGCTCTAGTGCCGCGACCATTTAATACAGATCCTCACGTTGTGGTGACCCCCCAACCATTAAAATCTATTTTCGTTGCTACTTCATTAATATAAGTGTTTTCCAATGGTCTTAGGTGACCCGTGTGTAAGGGTCGTTCGACCCCCCCCCCTCAAAGGGGTCACGACCCACAGTTTGAGAAGCGCTGATTTAGACGAATTTGTTAATTAGACTGTCTAGTAATTAGACTTTAAATAACATAAAACAAATGAAAGAACCAATATTTGCTTGCAAGGAGAGACTAAAGGAGGGGGGGGGGGGTGGGGGTCAGGGTTGTATTTTCAATTAATCTTTTGGACACACAATGCCCGTGCTGTTTTTGTATTTAAAAACAAATTAGAAGATAAACCCTCACAGTGTCGAGACAACCCTTTTTGTGATTTGAATGCAATGGGTTGGCGGCCATAATGTGACGGGTTTCGTGTGGATGCCCTGCGCCGATAACTGCTCCTGGTCGGAGGCAGATAAAGCAACTTAAGTTATGCTCTCAATATGTCAGCAAGTCATTCCTAGATAAGCTTAGATATGTCAGTCAGGCATTCCTAGATAAGCGTCTATTTGTCAGTAAGTCATTCCTAGATAAGCGTCTATTTGTCAGTAAGTCATTCCTAGATAAGCGTCTATTTGTCAGTAAGTCATTCCTAGATAAGCTTAGATAAGTCAGTAAGTCATTCCTAGATAAGCGTCTATTTGTCAGTAAGTCATTCCTAGATATGCGTCTATTTGTCAGTAAGTCATTTCTAGATCAGCTTTTATTTGTCAATCCTAGATAAGCTGTCATTTTTCAGAGTATTAACAACCAGGATCAGACTTATCAACAACCAGATCAGACTTATCAACAACCAGATCAGACTAACAAGCATACAAGCAACAGCTAGATGCCAGACATAGACCAACGTGTGAATAACAACTCGATGTCCGACTAAGTTCATAAAGAGCCCCCAAATACAATGACCAAATCGAAAGTAAACACAACACATGAAGACCAAAACACATTAACTATCACATATAACGATAACAACAAAGTAAGTACCAAATGTGAAGACAAAAACCACAGTCACTAACACATATAAAGATCGAAACCCAAGTAACCACTACACATAAAGACCAAATTCCAAGTAGCCACTACACATAAAGATCAAATTCCAAGTAACCACTACACATAAAGACCAAAGTTCTAGTAGCCACTACACATAAAGACCAAATTCCAAGTAACCACTACACATAAAGACCAAATTCCAAGTAGCCACTACACATAAAGACCAAATTCCAAGTAACCACTACACATAAAGAACAAATTCCAAGTAACCACTACACATAAAGAACAAATTCCAAGTAACCACTACACATAAAGATACAATCGAAGTAACTACTTCATATATAGACCAAATCCTTATTAACAATTACACACAACCAAACAAAACAAATTCCAAGTACCACAACATACAAAGACCGAGTTCCAAGTAACCACTACATACAAATTCAAAATTCCAAGTAGCCACAACATACAAAGACCAAAGTACAAGTAACCACAACATACAAAGACCAAAGTACAAGTAACCACAATATACAAAGACCAAATTCCAAGTAACCACTACATACAAATTCCAATTTTCCAAGTAACCACTACATACAAAGACCGCAGGAGAACATCGGGGCGTCTACATAGCCTTGGTCTATCCCTCCGCCCCCCTCCCCATAAATGTGATGATTTCATTACCAGCCGCCGACCCCCGCTGGAAGTGTGTTGACTTAGGGACCACAAATTGGCTGTCCAGCTCCTCCTAACAGCGAGCCAGTTCAAGAGGTGCCACCCATCAAGGGGTTCAGCAAGTGACGTCACTTCCTTTCAAGTGTGTTTCCCATTGGCCTTAGGCGGCTCTATTTAGTTTTCATAGTCAGTCTTTCCTTGACTAAAAAAACACAGCGGTAAAAAAAAATACTTATAGGAAGTGCTAAAAATAGGTTTCACAGCTATTCAGGTATTTATGCAAGTTTTTCGGTTGATTATTTTCCGTTGCTACTCCCCCCTCCCTCCCCCCACCCCTGAACTTACTATCGAGGTTAAAAAAATATTTCCCCCTCGCCGTTGTCTCCTACCGGATGTTGTTTATAGTCTGAGCCCTGGGGGCCCTGAGTGTTGAGACCCGCTGGTCCTCACTTGTGTGAGACCCGCTGGCTCACACAACCTACCGGTCACTTGTCAGTCGCTTGTCACGTGATCGACTCAATTAGGCCAGTACTGATGATAATTATGACTCATAGTCAGAAGCAATGGAAGTTCCCGGTCAACCAGAAAAATGGTCAGCGTGCGGCCAAGCTTGTGACCTAGGGTCAGCTGGTGAACCATTGGTTGACCAGACGAAAAATTAGCATATAGTATATTAATCATATATATGACCCAGAGGTCAGTGTTAACTGGACTTAGGTCAGCGTTAGGCTGGATCCGAGTATATATAGAGTTGTAAGTCAGTTAGTCGTTCTCTCTCGTCCCTGTAATTACGGTAGTGTAATTGACAGACAAGTATTAGCCTGGCTTATGACTATTTGCTTTTTGGAGTGTGTCCAATCAAGTGTCGTAGGGTTGGTAACATTATTATTGTTGTTAGTCTCACATGTTTGTAATGTTAGCATTTTGTTAGAGGATATGTTAGGATTATAGTTAGTTATCAAGTCATTGTTAGAATACTACGTTATATGTATGATTAGTAATATTGTGATAAGACTGTAATTCTTAGTTGTAGCTTATGTTGTATCTATTATTCTCTTTACAGCCAGTTAGTTAGTTAGTTAGTAGCCAGTTAGTTAGTAGTTAGTTAGTACAGTTGAAGTAGCTAGTTTAGTAAGTTAATACAGTTAGTACGTTAGCTCAGTTCAGTCAGTTGAATGAGATTAGGCTCAGGGCTATAGAAGCATATGCCATAGCAGAGCTCAGTAGACTAGAACTCAGTAATGTATAAGACGTCAGCGGTTAACAGTTTAACCCTGACGCAGTAATTGCACAAGGCAGATAATAACGAGCGAGTAACGCACTAGAGAGATAAGGTCAGCAGACGACCCAAACAGAAGTGTTGTAGAGGTAGCAGAGCGTGGCGAGCAGTTCCTCCCCACCCCCTGCACAGCTGAGTGACCAGTGGCGACCATTCCAGGGTTTTGTGTGTGCTGTAAGAGTCTGGCAGTGTGTATAGCAGACGAGAAGCAGGCAAGAGAGAGCAAGCCGAGACGAACGTTCCACCGAACGTCCAGCATCATAACCTTGTATTAGTAAAGCATTGTATTTGTATCGATATTAAGTTATTAAGTATTACTATTTGTATGTTTCTATGTATTTAGTATTTTACTAATTAAAATAATTATTTGTGGCTGAACCACTGGTGTTTTTAAGTAATAGTAACGTTATTGTTATAACTGTTGATTGTAGTAATCATTCCCTAGACATAGTCATAGTAATACTAATCAACGTAGCGCTAGGGACCTTTATCTATATATATACCCCCTGTTCTGAAAGTATTATTCGTGGCTCGACATTTTGGGGACCAGAAATATATAGATAAGAAGTAGAATTTTCGACACTGAGCCATGTAAGCCCACGTTGGGAGCCCCATGAGCCGCCTTGAGCTCTTGTTGCACACTTAATATTTGCTCTAATACATATTTTCATTGAAATTTGTTAGATATATATTGAATTTAAGAGAGCTTCTTCAATCGGGAAAATCCAGTGAGATTTACACGGTTCTGTTATGCGCTGTCTTGTGATATTTTTTTTAATGTGATACCTGTGAATGCAGTGGCGTAGGAAGGGGTGCGGAGGGGGCGGTCCACCCCGGGCAGCATCACGTTTTTCCCCCTTTTACGTTGTGGGGGGGGGGGGCATTTTTAGCTTGAGGCAGAAGTCTTTTGTTTTTGTTTTTTGGTTTCGTTGAAAGGCAGTGGCAAAAAAGACCGGAAAGTCCCAGTCTGGCCCCAACCCTAGCTACGTCACTGAGTAAATGAGCAACAGCCACACGCTGTGTACCCGGCTCTTTCGATCTCCCGTTAGCATTCGTTTTCTCTTGTGCAGCATCTCCTTCAGCTCATCGTCTGCTTTACACAACGAATAAAATATGAGCGCGTCCGTACTAGACGTAAGATACAAAGCATTATTTCAGTTAGATCCCTTGTTAACGCAGTGGCCTGCTGCAAGAACGAAGTTCTTATGAATTACACGATCCCTTGTCTTTGTATTGGCAGAATGCAAAAAAAAAAATGAAGTTCATATGAATTATATGATCCCTTGTTAAACTAATGGTAGTCTGCAAATATGAAGTTCAAATGAATTATATGACCTTCGTCAGTGCAATGACAGAATGCAAAGAAAATGAAGTTCATATGAATTACATGATCCCTTGTCCGTGCAATATCAGAATGCAAAAAAAAATTGAAGATCATAAGAATTATATGATTAGTACCATTTAAGTAAGCGTACCCTTTTAAAAGCCTCCACCACCCCATCCTTTTCCTTATTTCTCACCCCCTTCTTTTTTTCCCCACCCAAAGTTATAGCGCTGAAATCAGACTTCATCAGACCCAAGGTCATCCTATACCAGACTTCATCAGACCCAAGGTCATCCTATACCAGACTTCATCAGACCCAGGGTCATCCTATACCAGACTTCATCAGACCCAAGGTCATCCTATACCAGACTTCATCAGACCCAAGGTCATCTTATACCAAACTTCATTAGACCCAAGGTCATCCTATACCAGACTTCATCAGACCCAAGGTCATCCTTTACCAGACTTCATCAGACCCAAGGTCATCCTATACCAGACTTCATCAGACCCAAGGTCATCCTATATAAATACGACTTTCAGCTTCACGGCCTCCTCCTCCCCCCCCCTTTTTCCCCCCTCCGCCACGCCTTGCCACCACATTGACCCGTCTCGTGGTGGGGGTCGCGTGTGACCCCCATTGGGGGTTCAGGAGGTGAGACTCCAAGACCATCATTGTGGACACCTAAACCAGACACTTTTTTTTGGTTTCGGCTGTCGCCGGGTAAGCGAGCTCATCGCGTGTTTGCCGGGATACTGTGATTGGGAATAACTTCTCACGGAAGATTTTTTTTTAAAAACAATCATTGCATGTTTTAATTAACTTTTTTCCCCTCCTCTTTGGAGTGGAATTTTTTTAAACCTCGGTTTGAGAACTACTTTAGCCGTCTTGTGGTTAACAATTGAAAATGGTGTCTTGGTTAAACGGTTAATGTATTCGTGCGCGGAAAATGAATAAGTACGTTGTAATTTTCAAAAAAAAAATATTGGGGTCAGTACAAGAATCTTGTCTTGTCTTATATTGGGGTCAGTACAAGAATCTTGTCTTGTCTTATATTGGGGTCAGTACAAGAATCTTGTCTTGTCTTATATTGGGGTCAGTACAAGAATCTTGTCTTGTCTTATATTGGGGTCAGTACAAGAATCTTGTCTTGTCTTATATTGGGGTCAGTACAAGAATCTTGTCTTGTCTTATATTGGGGTCAGTACAAGAATCTTGTCTTGTCTTATCTTATTTTAGGCTTCGTTAAGAAAATGGAGAGAAATAAAATCTGGGGAAAGTTTCATGCAAAAAATGACTTACATGAAATGTATTTATGCAAAACATATATGACCCATTAGCAAATTTAAGCCACCCCCCCCCCCTCAAATGATGTAGAAATAATTGTCTGGAACTTGTTGAATGCCATTACCTCTTTGTACTTCCGGTAAGATGGATCAAGGATATCCAGGACTTGACCTGACAACCTGATGTTCCCAGTTGATGGAAGCACTCGAAATAAACTACAAAGGTTCTTAAATACATATAGTATATATATATAAAAGTTGATAAAACATGCATTCAAGTACGCACTTTATAAGAATCCCAATTATATTTCCACCCACCCCCCCCCCCCCAAGGATCGGAACAGCATATTTTCTTCACGCCCCTGAACTATATTAATATTCTAATGAAGCACCCGCTTTTAAACCGCAGATTTATTTCACCAGCTACTCCAGAAAACAACAACAACATATTATGTACCAAACGAATTTTGTGATATTTTGTTTAAAAGAATCTCGTGTAGCGCAGTTATCTAGAATTTTATTTCGTACATAAAATGGTCGATTCGTACATAAAATGGTCGCTTCGTACATAAAATGTCCACTTCGTACATAACATGTCCACTTAATACATAAAATGTCCACTTCGTACATAAAGTGTACATTTCGTACATAAAATGTCCACTTCGTACATAAAATGTCCACTTCGTACATAAAATGTCCACTTCGTACATAAAATGTCCACTTCGTACATAAAATGTCAACTTAATACATAAAATGTACACTTCGTACATAAAATGTCCACTTCGTACATAAAAAGTTCACTTCGTACATAAAATGTCCACTTAATACATAAAATGTTCACTTCCTACATAAAATGTCCACTTCGTACATAAAATGTCCACTTCGTACATAAAAGTCAACTACGTACATAAAATGTCCACTTCGTATTTCTTGTATTTCTACTGAAAGTCTTGTTGCCCTTGTATTTCAACTGAATGTCGTGTTGCCCTTGTATTTCTACTGAATGTCGTGTTGTCCTTGTATTTCCACTGAATGTCGTGTTGTCCTTGTATTTCCACTGAATGTCGTGTTGCCCTTGTATTTCCACTGAATGTCGTGTTGCCCTTGTATTTCCACTGAATGTCGTGTTGCCCTTGTATTTCCACTGAATGTCGTGTTGCCCTTTGTATTTCCACTGAATGTCGTGTTACCCTTGTATTTCTACTGAATGTCGTGTTGCCCTTTGTATTTCCACTGCACTCTTGCTGCCTTTCCAGTTCGACTTACACGTTTGGAAAATTGATTTCACGTCGCATTGTTTTCACGAAACACTAGTCCACATTTTACATTAATTCTAAAGGTTATCACCATCTGGTTGGGGCGCTATTCTGGGAAAAACACCGCCAAACAACATTAACCATTCAAACCCCCCCACCCCACCCGCACACCTAAGCATATTATCATGGCATACAGTCCAGTTGTGACACCGTGTAATGCGATATCCAATCCTTATTTGTGCAAAAAGTCTCTGGCCGCTCAACACGCGCGTGACATGAGCCAATGAGTCACGCTATTTTTATGAGATGGCGAAGAGATGACATGTTTTATGGAAATGTGTACCACAACAGACGGGAAAAATATGAATTACTTAAGATGATGCATTCAAATAGGATGAAATGGAAGACGAAGCTGTATGTTTAAGTGGAGAATGATGCAATTATATAGGCTAATGAAGATCTATCGGGCGAGGCAAGGACATTGAAGTGTGAAATTTGAAGCGACGGAAACAATGAGGGATGCGCCTCTGAGAACAAATTTCGGCTGTGTATCTGAGACCAAATTCTTGCTGCATCTCTAAGACCGAATTTCGGCTGTGTGTCTGAGACCAAATTCTGGCTGCGTCTCTGAGACCACGTTTTTGGCTACTTAGCTTTGATATTGTGAATTTTATTCCCACTTTCAACACCACAAAGACGAAATTCTCTGACTTTGAAAATACTGTCCCGTCATACGACAGTGACAGGGCTGGGGAAAAGTGTGGCCCGGGGGGGGGGGGGATTAGTCGTGGCCTTTGACGGAGGCGTTCGTAACCATTGTAAGAATGTGTCTTAAATTAATAACTTGAGATGCCACGCGTCGGATATCTTCCAACAGAAGCATACGTCCAAACATTTCTCTCGTTTCTGGAATATTTCATCTCACTGATCTCGTCAATTTTTCTAGATACGCATAGCGTGAAAACAAACTTTTGCTCGATTCATTGCTGTAAACAAGCCATCTGGAAACTTTTGTCTTAGGTCAGCTTTTTTAAAAAAAAAATAATTGTTTTCTCACTTCCCTCCATAATGGACGTCTGAAAACTTCCCCTTGTCCGTACGCGTCCCGCATGTGGCTCACCCCAATGGGAGTCTTCTTGACAATTTAAAAAAATTAAAATTAAAATAGGTTTTTTTTCCTCAAAATGTTGTGGTTGAAAGATTGAAATAGAAAGCAGAGTGGCGCAGTGGAAGCGTGCTGGGCCCATAACCCAGAGGTCCGTGGATCGAAACCACGCTCTGCTAATTTCATTTTTTTCCCCATTTATACCGGTTTTACAATATTTTTGGAAGCTTTATGGTCTACAAATGACACCCGAAAATACAGAAATAAGGGGTTGTAGTGTGAAGTGGGCGTATTGTAAAAAGGGGTGGTTGCGGTTGTGGGAATAATTCTGGTGTAATAAGGGTTGGCCAAGATAAATCGGTGCTCAGTAGATGTATTACAACAGGAATGCGATAAGAGGAATGTTGCATCCAATAAAAGCGGAGTTGGTTACAAATGTCTCCAGTGGTAAGGAAAAATAACAGTAGTAACCGACAAGGACAAATACCGGTAGTATCCGACAAATACCGGTGGTATCCGACAAATACCGGTACTATCTGACAAATACCGGTAGTATCTGACAAATACTGGTAGTATCCAACAAATACCGGTAGTATCCGACATATACCGGTAGTATCTGACAAATACCGATAGTATTCGACAAATACAGGTAGTATCTGACAAATACCGGTAGTATCTGACAAATAGCGGTAGTATCCGACAAATACCGGTGGTATCCGACAAATACCGGTAGTATCTGACAATTACAGGTAGTATCCGACAGATACCGGTAGTATCTTACAAATACCATTAATCTCTGACAAATACCGGTAGTATCCGACAAATACCGATAGTATCCGACAAATATCGGTAGTATCAGTAAGAAATAGACCACCCGCAAAGTCGGAATCATTTAATCGCCTCAGATCGTCATTGCCGTAGGATCGAGTTCACGTGCTGGGAAACCAGGCCTGGACAAAGAACGAGGCAGGCGCGACGTCGCGTGTTCAGCATCTCCTACGACATAACAACACACGGGGGCGCGCTACTTTCTAGGAGACGACGACCGTTTCCATCTCAGTGAAAAACTGGTCAGTGGTATTCAGCGCTCTCCGAAGGTTGACCATTAGACCCCAGTGAGAAAAAGGATTGGGAAGATAACATTAAACGGGATTAAAACTAGGCGATGCTGTGCGTAGTGCAGAAGACCGAGAGGAATGGAGGAGGATAGTTTTCATGTCATATGTGGCGCCCCAACGGTCCAAGGACTAAGGGACATGATGATGATGATGATAAAAAAAAATGCATCAAGATTTATATATAACATGCTTCCAAATCACAACTCATGATATTGAACAGCCAAAGTCCGGATAAAACAATAAATACGAATTTTTTTTTAAAAAACACACACAAAAAAACCCATCAACAGCTTTTGATGAATTATTATCAGAATTTCAAGATAAGTCAACCACCGAGTTTACAAAAAGAGAATGTGCATGGTGACAAATTTGTAATAGATGTTGCAGGAGTAATGAACGAGAACAACAGCAACGACAACAACAACAACAACAACAACAACTAAGGCAAAGGGTTAGAATTCGACGGAAGGCTCGCTTGAATGTAACTAGAGAACTCAACAGTTTTAGAAATCTCTGGACGAAATCATTTCTTATTGTTATTTTTTTGTTGTTGTTGTTGTTGTTGTCCGGGAGAGATCTTGTAGATATATAAACGAGATGGTGGCGTGCGAAATGTGAGGAGGGTCGTTAACTGCCTGGGAGATATAGACACAGGATAACCTATGAAAAAACACCAAAAAAAAAAAAAAAAAAAAAAACACGCTGTATTATAAATGGATCGCTTCTTTCATTTAACGCGAGTGACTTGAAGTCGTGAATGGAATCATCAGAGGAGCTAATGGGTGGAGTCGTAAAACTTTGAATGTGATGAATGGGGGGGGGGGACGTGGACGATAGCAGCGTTTTACAAATGGGCTTTTTGTGTTTAGTACAAATGAAGTTGTAGAGGACTGTGAATATAAATGTATTTGTTGTGTGTAGTTGGTAGAGAAGTCTGAAGATAAGATATATCTAAACAAATGCATATCCTTGACCTACACTTTCTGATATGATTCGCAAGGTGGTTTCCCAATTTGAACGTAAAATGTTTCAAAATTATTCTCCGTGTGTCTTGTCATTTAGACTTTTTTTTTTATTATAAAATATATCGGGAAGTACACAAAGTATGTGCTTGTGTGAGTGTGTCCTCGCGCGTGTGTGCTTGTGTGTGTATGTGAGTAGGTGCATGTGTGTGTTTGTGTGTGTGCTTGTGTTTATTTGTTTGTGTGTGTGTGTGTGTGTGTGTGTGGCTTCGGCGAGATTCACTTACTTGCCCCCTGTAACTAGCCCGTAACAACGACTATTCTCGTTTCATTTATTTTCTGGAAGTATGTGAAGATATAGGCATGGATATGTCCCCATCACAATGTTTCTCTGTTGGGTAATTCCAAATCGAAACTCGGCCCGAGCAGGAAGTGCGTCACTGGCTGGCCAGGTTAGAAATGCCATCTATCGTCTTCACGAGGACGTGTGGGGAATGCAAGGGGCTGCGTAAATATAATATTGAAACGGTGCCCGGATGGAAAACAGAGAAACGTTTAAACAATTTAATCGAATGATTACAATTGCAAATCTATCAGTTTTTTTAATAAAAAAAAGAATCCTTTATATTAACTTTGCCTTTGTTAGTGGCTGACCGTTTGGCAGGGCAAAATCTTCGGACGGCTAATTTGACCCACTTCCCGTCAGCTTTTCGAGCTGAAACTTGGCACATAGACTCATTATCGATGACAGCAAATTCTATAAAATTTTCAGCCCTACCCCGACAACAAAAAAATCAGTGCACTTGGTGCGTTATATTTTCGTGTTGTTTTTTTCCAGAAATAGTTGGTGAAACAAATCTGGGGTGCAAAGGGGGGTGGGTCATTAGAATATTAATATGATATAGTTCAGGGGCGTGGAAAAAGGGTTGCTTTTTAAAATCCGTTACATTAACTTCACTTTTGTTGATGGCTGAACGGCTGGGTGGCTGGGTGGCTGGATGGCTGGGTGGCTGGACGGCTGGGTGGCTGGGTGGCTGGACGGCTGGGTGGCTGGACGGCTGGGTGGCTGGACGGCTGGGTGGCTGGACGGCTGGGTGGCTGGATGGCTGGGTGGCTGGGTGGCTGGACGGCTGGGTGGCTGGGTGGCTGGACGGCTGGGTGGCTGGACGGCTGGGTGGCTGGGTGGCTGGACGGCTGGGTGGCTGGACGGCTGGGTGGCTGGACGGCTGGGTGGCTGGGTTGCTGGGTGGCTGGACGGCTGGGTGGCTGGACGGCTGGGTGGCTGGGTGGCTGGACGGCTGGGTGGCTGGACGGCTGGGTGGCTGGACGGCTGGGTGGCTGGACGGCTGGGTGGCTGGACGGCTGGGTGGCTGGACGGCTGGTGGCTGGACGGCTGGGTGGCTGGGCGGCTGGGTGGCTGGCGGAGAAAATCTTCGGACGGCCAATAGACCCCCTTCCCGTCAACTTTTTACCATAACTGTGAACCATTACTGTGTACCGTAACTTTGTACCATAACTGTGTACCATAATTGTGTAACTAGATGTGTACCATGATTGTGTAACTAGATATGTACCATGATTGTGATTCGTAATTGTGAGCAGACTATTTACACACCCAAGGCCAGACGGGGTTCGCGAGTCTAATGCGAGCGCCGCTTACATAACCGTCGATAATTAGGGCGGGGATGCAAATTCGCCCCTGCTACTGTGGCCGTCACGACCCGTGGCACCTCACATACAACAGTCGCCAACCCGTAGACAGTGGCCGTGTTTGCTGGACCAACTGAAGGACAAGAAAAGCAGTGCGTCAAAAAAAGGTGTGGGGTGGTGTGTGAAAGGAAAAGATGCTCACTGGGAGAAAGTTTCGATCCAGCAAACACGCGGGACGTGCGATTTTGGAGTTTTCCTCCAACAGCTTCTCAGATTAACGGCTTTTTTTTTCAGATGAACGTCTTTTCAGAGCCGAATTAACTTTCAGATTTAAACTCTTAGAGCAATCAAGTTGGTATTGTTATCATGGTAAACTGTAAAGTTTCCAACTCTAACAATTTCTATTTTTAAAAAAAAATAAAAAAATTTAAAAGTAACCACCCGGTTGTTTAAATAGTAATTGCTTAACCGGTAGAGATTTAGTTAAGCATCTGTAACTCAATGGGTAAGAAAACAGTTGTCTTTTTTAACTAAAAAAAAAAAATTTTAACAATTTTTTTAAAAGCATTTTACAAATTATTTTTTTTTAGCGGCGACTAACGATTTTTAATCTCACGACAATTGGGTTGTTGTTTTCCTACCTCGGTGGTTGAGGTTTGTTGTTGTTGCTGCTGTTGTTGTTTTTTGTTTTCTCCCCGTTTACACCGCGTTGACACACTTCCTATAACGAGTTGCACTAATTTGACGTACGAGTCGACACTATCCTGTCAATTTGAACCCACCAGCGAAAGGAGCCTGGCATGGCCACAGGACGAATTCGAATCCGTCGACGAGTCGGACAGCGTTATACCGTTGCGACACGGGTGCGTATACTTTTATTTAAGCAATAATTTGACCACTGACTAAATGGTGGAAGCTGTCTTTTGACCACTGACTAAATGGTGGAAGCTTTATTTTGACCACTGACTAAATGGTGGAAGCTTTATTTTGACCACTGACTAAATGGTGGAAGCTTTATTTTGACCACTGACTAAATGGTGGAAGCTTTCTTTAGACTACTGACTAAATGGGGGAAGCTCTCTTTTGACCACTGACTAAACGGTGGAAGCTTTCTTTTGACCACTGACTAAATGGTGGAAGCTCTCTTTTGACCACAGACTAAACCTTTTGAAGCAATTCTTCCCACAGCTGATAAAGAGTGCAAGCTGTTATTTAGTTTAGAATCTCACCATCATAAAAAAATAAAAATCTATGAAACTAGTTTATCGCGATAAATTCACTTATTCACCATCGTTTAAAACGAATTAAAATATCATAATGCACGTCGTATGTCTGGAACTAACGCTAATAGTGAAACCCTTAGAATTTCCTCCTTATTCGGTATATAATTTTGACTTTTTAGAATAAACGATATCTTAAATATTCAATTTATGGAAGCAGCCGGCATTTTCGAGGGGTAATTAATGCTAGTACATGCTACATTCCTCAACTTACGGTAATTAATTTCTTTTCCCAAAGCCCTCATCCACAATACAACTCCGAACACCAAGATGACCAAAGCCACAAAGAATCCCATTCATGATAGGGACAACACCTCAGACTACGCATCCATTGAGCCTACGCCTGACTGTAATTCTACACAGTTATTCCTTGAGCGCACAGAAAGATCGCGGATGTCGCAGCATTGAACATGCCCGCCGGGCCTCATGTCTACGTCCTCAGGATGTTCCACGGCTTCAGTTTATTTTGTTTGACACAGTAAATCAGTGGTTCTCAAACTTGCCAATGCCGCGACCCTTTAATAGAGTCCATCATGTTGTGGCAACCCCCGACCACAAAAATTATTTTCGTTGCTACTGTTAGTACATGTGTTTTCCGATGTTCTTAGGCGACCCCTGGGAAAGGGTTGTTCGACCCCCAAAGGGGTCGCGACCCACAGGTTGAGAACCGCCGCAGTGAATGGTCTCCCTCTCATTTGCTGTAACAGCCAGGCTTATTCGAGTCATCTACTGATGGGGGACAACATTTCAGATGATGATTAATTTTGAACCAATCCTTTCAGCTTATCAGGAATGAAATGAAAGCGTTGTCAATGGTGTTTATTCGTAATCCGGTCTCGAGTTGGCTGGTGGGCATCGATTGTCCAACTTCCTGGTGCGTTTATGTTGTTTTGTGTTTTGGCTGCAATTATATTATATTTGCAGTGCTAACTGGTAGGGAAAGGAATTAGGTGTGGGGAAAAAGTACGTGAACCCAAAAGTAGGTAAATAGGCGGAGCCAAGAGTAGGTGAGTTGGGCGAGCAACGAGTATGTAAGTAGGCGAAGCAATTGGTGGTAAGTGGGCGGTGCCAAGAGAAGGTAAGTAGACGGAGCAAAGAGTATGTAAGTAGGCGGAGCAATTAGTGGGTACGTGGGCGGTGCAAAGAGAAGGTAAGTAGGCGGAGCAAAGAGTAATGTAAGTAGGCGGAGCCAGTAATAGGTAAGTAGGCGGAGCAAAGAGTAGGTTAAAAAGGCGGAGGAAAATAGTCAGAGTCAAGAGTAGGTAAGGAAATGAGATGGATCCAAGTGTAGACGAGTAGGCGGAGTTAAGAGTAGGTAAGTTTATAAGGTGGTTTCAGGAGTAGGCGAGTAGGCGGAGTTAAGAGTAGGTAAGAAGGCGGAATCAACATGGGTAAAAGGGTGGAGTAAAGAGCACTCAAGTAAGGCTTCGACCAAGGTAGTTAAGAAGGTGATGTCAAGGGCAGTTAAGTAGGTGGTGTCAAGAGCTTTTTAAAAGATGGCGTCAAGAGCATTTAATTAAGAAGGTGGTGTCGAGAGTAATTAAGGAAGCGGTGTCAATAGTATGCAAGTAAAGGTTTTCAGGCAGGGAGATTTATTTGCATTGATGAATTAAGTAACTGTGTATAAGCACTGATATACAATGAAGTCATTATTGTCGCTGAGGGAATTCATTGATGGCCGACTTCTACACTAGAGAAATACTTTAGATGTCTTGGAAATTGAATTGGTTATAATTGTATAATGTTGTCTTGGTTAAAAATATCAATCTATTAAGTACTGAAACGGAATGTCTTCTTCTTCTTCTTCTTAGCCTTTATCAATCCCAATGGAGCATAGGCCATCCACAATACTTGTCCATCTGTCCCTGTCCTGGGCTATCTTTGCTAGTTCAGCCCAGCTTTTCTTCATTCTCTTCACCTCTGTCTCTACCCCTCTCTTCAATGGGGCTCTTGGTCTTCCTCTTTTCCTTGAGCCTTGAGGAATCCATCTCCTCTGTTCCAAAGCTACTTGTTTTGTCTTCCCCTCCTCCCACATCGTCCTAGCGTTCCAGGTGCCAATCCTGCTGGAACTTTCCCTCATATGCACGATGTAATAAAAAATATCTCCATTTATCCGGATCAATAAAAGCATTGTATCCTTGTATTATCTTATATTATCTAATTCGTCGAAAAAAAAAGGGAGGGGGGTAAGGTGGGCATGTACATTGGTATATGTAAGTATGTGTGTAACAAGGCGTAGGCAAGTAGTATAATTATGTAGGCACGTAGTATAATTAAGTAGGCACGTAGTATAGCTACGTATGCACATAGTATAATTACGTAGACACGTAGCATAGTTAGGTAGGCACGTAGTATAGCTACGTAGGCACGTATTATAATTACGTAGGCACGTTGTAAAGCTAGATGGGCACGTAGTATAATTACGTAGGCACGCGGTATAGCTACGTAGGCACGTAGTATATATATGCAGATGGCATTAACAAAGAAAAGTTAGAAGTCCAGGTAAGTAGGTGTCCGAATTGAGATGTAGGAAAGGTGTGGCGTCCAACTGTGCTGAAGACGAGAAAGACCATTTATTGTTTGGAAGTTATTGTGATATAGAAGGATGAAAATATAAAAGAAATTTCGCTGAGTAATTGAATTTAGCAGCTGCTTTAAATAAATAGAAGTTAGTGACATTTGACATTTGACATTTGACATTTGAAAAGAAATGAATACGTGTGGTAAATCAGTAGAATTTAACGAAAAAATTTTTTAACTCTAAAATTTTATTTTTACCACCCTCTAATGTGTTTATTTTAATGCATTTTAAAGTTATCAATGTGTTGTCGTTTGAACACCGTTTTGAAACTATCAATAGGTGGCCCCGTTGACTACATTTTGAAACTATCAATAGGTGGCCCCGTTGACAACATTTTGAAACTATCAATAGGTGGCCCCGTTGACAACATTTTGAAACTATCAATAGGTGGCCCCGTTGACAACATTTTGAAACTATCAATAGGTGGCCCCGTTGACAACATTTTGAAACTATCAATAGGTGGCCCCGTTAACAACATTTTGAAACTATCAATAGGTTGCCCCGTTAACAACATTTTGAAACTATCAATAGGTGGCCCCGTTAACAACATTTTGAAACTATCAATAGGTGGCCCCGTTGACAACATTTTGAAACTATCAATAGGTGGCCCCGTTAACAACATTTTGAAACTATCAATAGGTGGCCCCGTTAACAACATTTTGAAACTATCAATAGGTGGCCCCGTTAGCAACATTTTGAAACTATCAATAGGTGGCCCCGTTAACAACATTTTGAAACTATCAATAGGTGGCCCCGTTAACAACATTTTGAAACTATCAATAGGTGGCCCCGTTAACAACATTTTGAAACTATCAATAGGTGGCCCCGTTGACAACATTTTGAAACTATCAATAGGTGGCCCCGTTAACAACATTTTGAAACTATCAATAGGTGGCCCCGTTAACAACATTTTGAAACTATCAATAGGTGGCCCCGTTAACAACATTTTGAAACTATCAATAGGTGGCCCCGTTAACAACATTTTGAAACTATCAATAGGTGGCCCCGTTAACAACATTTTAAAACTATCAATAGGTGGCCCCGTTTACAACATTTTGAAACTATCAATAGGTGGCCCCGTTGACAACATTTTGAAACTATCAATAGGTGGCCCCGTTGACAACATTTTGAAACTATCAATAGGTGGCCCCGTTAACAACATTTTGAAACTATCAATAGGTGGCCTCGTTAACAACATTTTGAAACTATCAATAGGTGGCCCCGTTAACAACATTTTGAAACTATCAATAGGTGGCCCCGTTGACAACATTTTGAAACTATCAATAGGTGGCCCCGTTAACAACATTTTGAAACTATCAATAGGTGGCCCCGTTGACAACATTTTGAAACTATCAATAGGTGGCCCCGTTGACAACATTTTGAAACTATCAATAGGTGGCCCCTTTAACAACATTTTGAAACTATCCGTAGGTGGCCCCTTGAACAAAATTTTGAAACTATCAATTTTAAAACTATCAATAAAAAGTCATTTTAACACCTCTAATAATCGATCGGCTGACTCATGGTTACGGGGAAAAGGGGCGGGGGCGGGGGGGGGGGGATAATCAGAGTTAAAGACGCCCGACTCAAATTGACGTCCCGTACTGCTAAATTTCCAATACTTTCCCCAGCTCAAGCAGCGCAATGAAGCCTTGACAGGGGTCGAGTACCGGTGGCATTCCGGGACGGCATCGTTAAAACGAAGACACCAGGAATCATTTTCAGCCTGTGACTGCTTGGAATGTCGGACGGGAAACCGAGAAAAATCGATTGGGATCTCATTGATTAAGTGGACAATAAACCATCTCCTTCGGCAAGAGCGACGTAGTTATCACATTTGGAGTAGCTCGACTTTTTACTGAAGTCTAAATTATTAGGAAAAGATAACCTACAGGGGGAGACTGTCAAAAACATGTTTGCATAAGGAAGTTGTCCCCCCCCCCTCAAAAAAAATAAAAAAATTAATAAATATATAAAAAGCCAAACCTTTATAGTTTTGCCAATTTAGGATATTAACAATGTGGAAACGATCTTTCTATTGCAGTTAGAAGGACTCACAGGGCGATTTTAAAAAAATTAGCACGCGGGAATTCCACTTTCTGTGCGTGGTTTTTCAAAAGTACATTACATTTAACACCTTTCCAGCCCCACAAATCCGCCCCCACCCCCGCCCCCACCCCCGCCCCCAACACCACACAAAGCCATCGGCTATCATTTTGTGATCGTTTAACCGACGGACATTAACTCAACTGGAATGGACTGAGGATGAGTTATCTTATCCTTCTAGGACACTCGAAGCACCCCCCTCTCCCCAGAGGCCGGTCATATAAAATAACCATTTATCGATATTTTGTTGATGTTTTTCAGAGTGTCGTGGGGAACCTTTGTAATCCCATATATGTTCATTTTCAGGCTTGGGGAAATTTGTCTCTTCGCTCGACATTGAGACCCTGGCTTACAAATAAAAACAAATTAGAATAAATGAAAGCCTCTCCATCACTGTATTCATGGCTGACTCCTTCCACTCCTAACCCCCTCTCTCTCTCTCTCCCTCTCTCTCTCCCCCTCTTCCCCCCTCTCTCTCTCTCTTTTCCCCTCTCTCTCTCCCTCTCTCTTTCCCCCTCTCTCTTTCCCCCTCTCTCTCCCTCTCTCTCTCCCCCTCTTCCCCTCTCTCTCTCTTTACCTCTCTCTCCCTATCTCTCTTCCCCTCTTCCCCCTCTCTCTCTCCCTCTCTCTTTCCCTCTCTCTTTCCCCCTCTCTCTCTCTCTCTCGCCCGCTCTCTCGCCCCATCTCTCTCTTTAAAAAAGTATATAAATAAAAAATACAGAACTATCGTGAAAATATCCGAATCTAGATTTCAACTTATCAACCTGGGAGTGGGACGCGTCTGGGATTCATGGGTTTTTCATTAGTCCACTGGGAATGAAAGAGCAAGAGGGTTACTCCCCCCCCCCCCCCGTCAAATCTGCTATTGATTGTCAGGACACAGAGCCACTGGTTACAGCGCGCGCCCGACCGTCTTACAGAAGTCATCATGCCTGGCAATTCTAATAGCGAATTGAGAAGTAAACGAACTCTAGACAAGTCCCCCCCCCCCACTACCGACGCCACCATGGGGGCCGGTATTTTACAGTGTTAGCATCGATGTCACGCGCTTTTCAAGATGGGACGGGAAGGTACACAACAATCACCGAGGCTTTACACTTGAAAAAGCTAAGCAGCGACGAGCTTTAAAATTAAACCATTCCCATGGTAAGACTAACTTACATCACGAAGACATGCTATCTATAGTTCGCAGCTGTTTGAACTTTATAAAAAGGCCTTATGATGTCTGCTGGATCTTAATTTAGCACATGAACTTTTTTTTTAAAGTAGGAGTCGTTGATCCCCTTCAAGTGTGAACTGGGGTAGACTCCGCTGGCGACTGAAAATAGTACACTCTAGGTATCTGAAGGGAGAGTATCTAGGGCACTCTTTTCGCCAGAGTTATGGGTAATACATATAACATCTCGCCCCCTTTAAACATTTAGACCTTTTTTTTAAAAAAAAAAAGTGTGTGGGGGGGGGGGTAGATCGCTCAGCTTGCCGCTTCGTGGCTCGGCTGGCTCAATTAGCTTTTTTTTTGTGGGTGGAGCTGAAAGGGGGGGGGGGGGGTGAATAAGGATATCGGCGATGTGTTGGTAAGACGCAAATCGCCATTTTCTTTTATGTGATTGATTGGTTATAGTTGATGTCGCGCGCACGATTTTCTAGTCTTGAAAACATCTCAGAAAATAACAAAATTGAAACGCTGAAAGGTAAAATAGATATCATAATATAATAATAATAATAATAATAATAATAATAATAATAATAATAATTTAAAAAAGAACAAATCCAACACCAACATCAAAGGCGTATACAAAAAGTAATCAGAAGGTGGATTCAAAGTATATTTTCTAGGCGCAATTCATTTAGACACTGAAAAAGATTTATTTTTTTCATTTTAAAAGGAGCTTGCTGCCAAAGTATCCATATTGCGTCCTGGCGAACTACTACAACTCTTTTATCTGTTATGAGATGGCATTTCTACAGTTCATTATTGCTGTTGAAATGTATGTGTTGTTTTGATCGATCGATATCTATATCAATATCTATATCTATCCATATCTATATCTATATTTATATTTATATCTATATCTATCTGTCTATCTGTCTATCTATCTATCTATCTATCTATCTATCTATCTATCTATCTATCTATCTATCTATCTATCTATCTATCTATCTATCTATCTATCTATCTATCTATCTATCTATCTATCTATCTATCTATCTATCTACCTACCTACCTACCTACCTACCTACCTACCTACCTACCTACCTACCTACCTACCTACCTACCTACCTACCTACCTACCTACCTACCTACCTACCTACCTACCTACCTACCCACCCACCCACCCACCCACCCACCCACCCACCCACCCACCCAAACCCACCCACCCACCCACCCACCCATCTATCTATCTATCTATCTATCTATCTATCTATCTATCTATCTATCTATCTATCTATCTATCTATCTATCTATCTATCTATCTATCTATCTATCTATCTATCTATCTATCTATCTATCTATCTGTCTGTCTGTCTGTCTGTCTGTCTGTCTGTCTATCTCTATATATGTGATTGAGCATATATATATGCGCGCGTGTGAGTATTATATACTAGTCAAGTGATTTTATTTGCACGTCATGATGTCCAAACTTCAATATTGCTCACAAACCAACGACTTTTCTTCACTCTGTTGTCAGGCAATTAAGTAACACTACAATGATTTGTGATTTTAAATAAAGTAATGAATATTCCAATATTGATAAAGTTTGTCACGATGAAGTCAATGAGCCAAATTGAAAAAAAGTTTAGAACTTCCGGAGTGTGAATAGCATGCTACACTGGCACTGTTTAGCGTGCCAAACTGGCACTGTTTAGCATGCCAAACTGGCAATGTTTAGCATGCCACACTGGCAATGTTTAGCATGCCACACTGGCAATGTTTAGCATGCCCCACTGGCAATGTTTAGCATGCCACACTGGCACTGTTTAGCATGCCACACTGGCACTGTTTAGCATGCCACACTGGCAATGTTTAGCATGCCACACTGGCAATGTTTAGCATGCCAAACTGGCACTGTTTAGCATGCCAAACTGGCAATGTTTAGCATGCCACATTGGCACTGTTTAGCATGCCCCACTGGCACTGTTTAGCATGCCACACTGGCAATGTTTAGCATGCCACACTGGCAATGTTTAGCATGCCACACTGGCATTGTTTAGCATGCCACACTGGCATTGTTTAGCATGCCACACTGGCACTGTTTAGCATGCCACACTGGCACTGTTTAGCATGCCACACTGGCACTGTTTAGCATGCCACACTGGCAATGTTTAGCATGCCACACTGGCAATGTTTAGCATGCCACACCGGCATTGTTTAGCATGCCACACTGGCAATGTTTAGCATGCCACACTGGCAATGTTTAGCATGCCACACTGGCAATGTTTAGCAAGCCACACTGGCAATGTTCTCAGAGATTAATATTGCACACTACTAATGTCTTAGTATTGTTTTTATTTTTAAATGGCTCGTATCTTCTAGTCCTGTTTATTACTGTTAGGTGATATGGTGAATATATAAATAGTCCCAATAAATAGTTTTACATGTCTAACACTAGAAATAGTTTTAAGACTTTCGAATTTAACATTATTATTCCATTTACAAAGGTAACGTTGATCAGTAGCCGTATCTTAAAATAAATGTCCACACAATGATTCTTCAGTTTATTTTCTGCCCCTCCACTGAGTCCGTGTGATTTGGTTTGTAGAGCGCCGCGCCCGCACCACCACCCCCCCAACACCCGCACATCTCTGACCAGCCAATTAAGCCTGGGCACTCACAGTTCGTCGCCCCAATCTTCGCGTTTAGCGTGTCTCTCTCCCTGGAAAGGTCATAAACGGGTCAAGGACGTCATACCCTGTCACAAGCCCATCAATCTCAGGACCACATTCCAGGCGCTGCTGCGTTGGACACAGTTCATCCTGATTACAACACCACAAGTAATGCTACACATTTGCACAGCGCCCGGACACACACACGTGTCTGTTCTCTACGCGCACAAACACGCAAACCTTGCAGTTGCAGCTAACAAACACACAAACCTGCTAACATACGCACACACTAACATGCACGAAAGCACACTGTTTTGGGGGATTGGAGTATTTATCAATTATTCAAAACTCTCGACTCCAACTTTGCAGTGGTGCTCAAACGTTACGTGTGCGGGTGGCGTCAACGACACCCTAAAACGCCAGTGCTCATATCTTGTTAGATATCCTTACGTTTGTGGCCGAAATGTCTTTCTCTCCTTCTCTCGTTCTCTCCTTGGCAAAGTAACTTATAAACATTATGTTAAACCATGTTACGATTGTAACCAAAAATCATAATTCTGTAGGGTAAATACGAACAGACTCGGCAATCTTCGCCTGATTCTGTTGGTGTGAATACGATGGCCATCGCAAATCCCTCCCAAGTCTACTTTATCAAACATACACACGTATACCTTGTGGATCAGTATCAAATTAGATATGGTGTATTATAAATCATACCAGTACTGAATCAATGTTCCACTTCTTTGGCCAGCAAGGCGCAACTGTTTTTTCAAATTTTAAGCCCCTCCCCCCCCCTCCTCCTCAAATTGCCCAATGATACATTTTTATAAAGGATTATCTTTGTTTTTAGAGGTTGTTTAAATTTTTACTAAAACAGTAAGAGCGAAAAAAAATGTAAAAGCCACGAAGTAGCTCTGACTCGTCGAAGTTGTAACGGCGGTGACAACTAGATATAGACGTTTAGGAAGAAGGAAAAAAAAAAAAAACAGATGCGAGCGTTAACACCCAGCGCCTCATGTATCTGCCAATTGTTCGTGTGATAACGAACGCTTCTCACCTCGTCTACCTTTCTGTCCTCTCCTTAGAGTTCAACTTTAGCGTTGAAGACTCGAAATGACGCTGTATGTGCGTCCACAGCAAGGGTCATCGGTATCGTCTAACACGTTCAGATTGGTATCGTCTAACACGTTCAGATTGGTATCGTCTAGAACGTTCAGATCGGTATCGTCTAACACGTTCAGATCGGTATCGTCTAACACGTTCAGATCGGTATCGTCTAACACGTTCAGATCGGTATCGTCTAACAAGTTCAGATTGGTCTCGTCTAACAAGTTCAGATTGGTCTCGTCTAACAAGTTCAGATTGGTATCGTCCAACAAGTTCAGATTGGTATCTTCCAACAAGTTCAGATTGGTATCGTCTAATAAGTATCGTCCAACAAGTTCATATTGGTATCATCTAACAAGTTCAGATTGGTATCGTCTAACAAGTTCAGATTGGTATCGTCCAACAAGTTCAGATTGGTCTCGTCTAACAAGTTCAGATTGGTATCGTCCAACAAGTTCAGATTGGTATCTTCCAACAAGTTCAGATTGGTATCGTCTAATAAGTATCGTCCAACAAGTTCAGATTGGTATCGTCTAACAAGTTCAGATTGGTATCGTCTAAAAAGTTCAGATCGGTATCGTCCGACAAGTTCAGATCGGTATCGTCCGACAAGTTCAGAACTGAAGTGTTTTTGACAGCTGCGTGATTCAGCCGGGCGGTGCGCACACACGAGTCCCTAAATTGGTGGAGTCTGCAGCCTTTTTGATCCCCGTGAATTATTGCCAAGGCTGCAGGAGGCCTGGACCGTGTCAGACGTGAGTGCATCATTGCCTTACGGTCATTTCCTCGGGATCTCGCG
Organism: Omphiscola glabra; assembly: GCA_964017045.1. NCBI lineage: Eukaryota > Metazoa > Mollusca > Gastropoda > Lymnaeidae > Omphiscola > Omphiscola glabra. Next base: position 35,457,514 of record OZ024797.1, on the reverse strand, counting down.
CGATCTCGGGCTTTCGTGACGAGCGAGGATATCACGGGAGGCGATAGCGCGAGGCTGGGGGGATTGCGACACGGTTGTGATGTGTGTGTGTGTGTGTTTGTGTCGGTGTATGTGTGTTAGTGAGTGTTTGTGATTCTGGGTTTATATAGGTGTTGGTGTGCGTCTGTGTGTGCGTAAATTGTGTGTGTGTGTGTGTTTGTGGGTGGGTGTGTAAATGTTCTTTTTGTGTGTGTGCGATTGGCGTACTATGTTTAGTGTGCAGAGCCATTGAGGCTTCAGGTACAGGGTACGAATAAAGTATGTCTAGCTTAGAATACTAAATGTTTTCATCATAAATATACCGTACTATCAATCGTATAACTGTACCATAACTATGTGTCTCAAAAAAAAAAGGATATGTGTGATTGAAAGACTTGACAGCGTGGAAATGAGGGGGTCCTTGCTCTTTCTGAAGTTGATCTGCTTATGGGGGTTGTACGCCAGTGATGCTACGGCAAAAAACGATGTTCACTTCATCATCAAACAGGTGAATACTTCTTGCATTCCTTATCGTCGGATATATTAGGCATACATTTTGTTTGACTATAAGATCCGAATACATTTTATGACGGAAATGGAATAATCGAATCCTTTTTTAATTTTTTTTTTTAAATTGACAGTGAATTAAACCTAAAAACTACAAGTAAAATGATGCGTCGAGGCGCAATTTTAAGCCATTGGAGGAGTGGACCTCTCCATGATGTTGTCTAAGAAATATCCACGGTCATTTGAACACGACTGTCCACGATTTGACGGACGCGTCCTTTTTTTTTCTCTTTTGGTGGCTTGTTGGCACAGGGCTTTTGACGTCATCAATTTTGGTGTGCGCAAACAATCGCTTCTCTTTCGACTTACCCCAGACTGCGAAGACATTTGAAGAGTACAGCTCAGGGGTGAGACAGGTGTAATGGGCGTTTCTTGAACACAATTCACAAAGATTTATTTTGAAAAGACCCTTTCCTGTCGTATCTCCTGTAGACGATACCATGCGTCGTATCTCCTGTAGATGAAACCATGCGTCTTATCTCCTGTAGATGAAACCAAACGTCTTATCTCCTGTAGATGAAACCATGCGCGTCTTATCTCCTGTAGATGAAACCATGCGCGTCTTATCTCCTGTAGATGAAACCAAGCGTCTTATCTCCTGTAGACAAAACCATAAAAATGTATGACAGACCAATGGTTCTCAAATCATCCTGTGCGTTGGGCCGTCAGAAGTTAATCCCGCGGGCGGCAGGCAGCGGGGCCGAATTAAATTGATTAGTGTTCTTTGTTTTGATTTGTCCACCTGCCAGGCTTTCGTAGGATGATTATAGAGGTATCTCGGCCTGGTGATGGCATAGGGTGAACCTCCGCTTCAAAAAACAACAACAACAGCAACAACAACAACAACAGCAATAACAACAGAAACAACAACAGCAACAACACAATGGTGGCTAGATGGCCAAACACAATTTTAAAACAGATTGACGAGACGTAGGATCTTAGTATCCTTGTGTTCACCCAGCCATGACGATAGTTGTCTACTTGTTAAACTATGCCTCCCACTTCATCCCACGGGCCAGTGTAACCAATAGCAACTGATACTGATACATCAAACACCAACCGGTTTGTTTGCACGATAACGTTTATTCTCCAACAATTACTTAACCATCGCTGATATATAACTTACGAATACCAATCAAGTCGTTCCAGCCAAACACACTAAGCAACGCACTATCGAACAACGGCCATCTATCCACCATGATAACAACCACTAAATCTAACGCGTCATTTTCCCTTACCCAAATACGTCACAACAATCTCACACAAAAGACACAGCTACACATATAATCTCTAACTAACATTTGTTACGTACCAAACAAAACAACAGTGATCGGCACATGACAACAGGGATTCTCATACCCTTGACAAAGATGTTTCACCAACAGTTTCTAACGTATGAGTGATTACAGTAAAAAGTTGCAGGTCAAGCTGATTAAGTACAGTTAAGGAACAGATGCGTGCGGTCTCACGTCTGCAAGTGACCATTACGACAATTGAGATGACACCCCCCCCCACCCGTGCCATGATAACCATCAACTATGTGTCCAGCAGAGAAGAGGGACGGGGGTATCATAGACCGGACAGCGAGGACTGGTCAGACTTGAGAGATTAACCGGCAGATCGATTGGATTTGGTCGGCCGACCGGACCAGCCATTTCCTGCAGACCAACTGAATGATAAGCACTCTTAGAAAACAACATTACCCGAGATACGACAGAGTGTGGCGTTGTCTGACCGCAAATGTCTCGAATTCATGACGCCGACATAAGGAGTTAACATTTTGTTGTCTTCCACCGGTAGTTAAAACCATGAAGAGTCAAAATTAAGGTACGAATTATAATTTATCGGATAATTTATTTTCCCTTTTTTTTTTTTTTTTTTTTTTTTTTTTTTTTTTTTTTTTTTTTTTTTTTTTTTTTTTAAATCGCACTTTAATCAGAATCTCCAAAACAAAAAAACAAAAAAAAACTACAAAAACCAAAAAAAAACAACAAAAACAAAAACATCTCACAGACCGATCCAGAATAAAAAAAAGGAAAAAAAAAACAACCAAAAAAAACAGTGAACAAAAATATGCCAGGTTGGCAGCTGTCAGACAGTTACGTCAAGTCTCTCGGGTGAGGAAACTTGCCAGGAGTGCCTGGCAGACATTATCAAAGACAGAACCACCAAGCGATGCGCTGTTTATGACCGAAAACCAACTGCCACCAACTTATAGATGATGAGAGTCTGTCACTAACTTAAAGATGATGAGAGTCTGTCACTAACTTAAAGATGATGAGAGTCTGTCACTAACTTATAGATGATGTGAGTCTGTCACTAACTTATAGATGATGAAAGTCTGCCACCAACTTATAGATGATGAGAATCTACAACCAATTTTTAGAATAATTTCACCAAGGCTTAACCGCGGGCAGTTTTTTCACCGGGTCCTGGTTGGTCCAAGTTGCGTGATAACTTTCTTTTCTCCGCGCAGTACTATTAATTAAAAACATGTAGAGTAAAAAAAAAAAGGGCGGGGGCGGTTTTGAGGAGGAAACAGGACGAACCAGAAGCAAAGTATTTATCAGAAGAGACTGTCGTAGTTTTTGTCCAACCTAATGAGACACGTTGTAATATAGGTAGGGTTGGGGGGAGGCGCTATCCACACCAACCCACCACAGCTGGTACATGGGTAAGTAGTCCCACTGATTGATGAAGGTTTTCTATTTCTGGTCCACGCGCCTGCGACCTGCTGCGTTAAATGCCTATTTCATCTCCATTACAATAAATTGTAATTACACACCCGATGAATGCACAGGCAATTAAGGGTTGTGGGGTGGGGGGTGTAACAGTTGGTGACCTGACAACCGAATGACTATTTCTCTAACGATCCGTCAAAAAAACGAAATGCTAATTTAAGGTATGTATTGTGGACAGCTAATTTACATTTTTATAACAAACAAAATGCCCCAGTGATGATGCGGGTCGCCTCGGGCAAAAGGGGGGGGGGGAAGCATTGTTATCTATGCTGCTGCTGCAGCCATTGATGTGGGAGGGTTCAAATAAAGCGCTGTCACCCGTGGTGCCGTAATTGGGTGAGGGTTCCCAGTCAAACTTATTTGGCGTGGCCACCTACGGTGCCGTAATTTGGAGAGGGTGCCCAGTCAAACTCAGTTTGTCGCGTGGTCACCCATGGTGGCGTTATGATATGAAGGGGCCTAGAAAACTGGTTTTAAAAAAAAAATCAAAAATCTCAGGCCACCAGTGGTGCCGCAGCCATGGTGATAAATCAGGCGATCTCGTTTTACAACGACTTCGACTCACACTGAAACAGCTTTACAAACTACAACAACAGCATATTTATCTCCATGAACTTTCTTTCCAAACATTACACTTAAATGACTGTAACATACAACTAGAAAGCGACCAACAAGTACCGCATCTCTTTAAACTCTACTATCCTGACTGATTCCCCCCTCTGATCGATAGACGATACTGCTGTGTGCCGTCCATGGCTTGACATGTAAAACGTTATGGAAAGGTTGGGCGAATACACACTTGTTTTGTTTTATTTAACTAATTTATGTTAATTTTTAAGTTCATGATTATGTTTGTTAAATTGTATGTACAGCTTGGTGAGCCCAGCCCTAGGCTGGGGTACTACGCTATAAAAAAAACTTCTTATAATAATAATAATAATGTCTTCCCGTGAGATCCAGAGTAATCCAGACCCGCATGAATCATCCTATACGTAAATGATTGACGCTAAGTACGTAATTTTAAAACGTACAAGTGAAAGCTATAAGCGATAAGCTATTAATGCTAACTTAATGCAGTTTATGTAACAATGGCTGAGGTTATTTCGTGTAGGCTGTCAGCTATAAAAAACATAATTTGCAATAGCACTTACTGACACGGGATAGGAGCACGGAAATGTGACACCTGGGAGTCAAACATTAAGTAGATTTAAGAATTTAACATTGGGTAGTGTTAGGGTTTAACATTGGGCTTAGGGTTAGGGTTAGGGTTTAACATCGGGCCTGTCGAACAACTTATAGCATCATCTCGGATGCTCCGAAACAATGACGTGGGGTGGCTAGTTGATTTTGGTCGGCAAGAAGGTGTGGGATGGCTAGTTGATTTTGGTCGGCAAGAAGGTGTGGGATGGCTAGTTGATTTTGGTCGGAAAGAAGGTGTGTTGTGGCCAGTTGATTTTGGTCGGCAAGAAGGTGTGGGATGGCCAGTTGATTTTGGTCGGCAAGAAGGTGTGGGATGGCTAGTTGATTTTGGTGGGAAAAAAGGTGTGGGATGGCTAGTCCATTTTAGTGGGCAAGATAGTGTTAGATGACTATAAGTTGATTTTGGTGGGAAAGATGGTGTGGGATTACTAGTTGATTTAGTGGGAAAGATGGTGTGAGGTGGCTTGTTAATTTAGGTGGGAAAGAAGGTGTGGGATGGCCAGTTGATTTTGGTCGGCAAGAAGGTGTGGGGTGGCCAGTTGATTTTGGTCGGCAAGAAGGTGTGGGATGAATATATATTGTCGAATGACAAGGTGTAATGGCATAGTTTCTCCTCTTTCAAAATATGTTAAAACCATCACCAACTGTCAACAAATATATTGACATTCCAGCGCCGCTAATGAGGCTATCACAATTTAAGTATCGCTTTACAAACTTTTATCTACACTGTAAAAAAATATAGCCATTTAAATATCACGTTACTTTTTGTCTTTTTTTATATTGACACCATTTTTTTAATTAGAGATCTGAAGAGCTCAGAGCTCCGCAGCTAACTCATCAAGAAAACAGGAGTTCACCAATGCTAGAAAAGAATTACAGTTAAACTTTAACTCCTTGGACAAAAAAATCTCCGAGCACGGCTTGCAACCGGTGTCTCGTCCACGCAGAGGCGTAGTTAGAGGGTTTGGCGCCCGGGGACAAGATTCGCGCCCGGGGACAAGATTCATTTTAAAGCGCCTCCTTTCAATCCTCAAACCCATTATTTTTATCAGTAAAATAATATCAAAGCACAATTTGGCGCCCCTAACTAGCTGGTGCCCGGGGACATCTGTCCCCTCGCCCACCCCTTCGCTACGCCTCTGCGTCCACGGGCAGTAAACCCAACAATCAGGTCCAGCTGTATACGCCTCTGCGTCCACGGGCAGTAAACCCAACAATCAGGTCCAGCAGTAAATCCTAGTCAATAAAAACAAAATGCCGGGTTTTCAACATAATGATGCGTGCTGCGTGAAAAGTATCCACAAAACATATTGCTGAACGCACACCCCCCTATCCCCCTTTTCATTCGCGATCGAACAATCCAAGTCTTGGTGTCCAGGGCTTCTCTCTAGATCAGCGGTTCTCAACCTTCCTAATGCCGCGACCCTTTATTATACAGTTCTTCATGTTGTGGCGACCCCAAACCACAACATTATTTTCGTTGCTACTTCATAACTGTAGAGAATATGTGTTTACCGATAGTCTTAGGCGACCCCTGGTAAAGGGTCGTTCGACCCCCAAAAGGGTCGCGACCCACAGATTGAGAACCGCTGCTCTAGATTAATCCAGGGTGTTTGATCAATCCATCACCTGATTTTCTTCTTCAGCCCCCCCCCCTCCCTCCCCAAATACCCTTTTCCGTCTTACTTAAAAAGACCAGCCAATAAATGCTAACACTGTCAGCATTGGCCCATGTTGCTGGAGATGTTGCTGGTGATGTTGCTGGAGATGTTGCTGGTGATGTTGCTGGTGATGTTGCTGGTGATGTTGCTGGTGATGTTGCTGGAGATGTTGCTGGAGATGTTGCTGGTGATGTTGCTGGTGATGTTGCTGGTGATGTTGCTGGTGATGTTGCTGGAGATGTTGCTGGAGATGTTGCTGGTGATGTTGCTGGTGATGTTGCTGGTGATGTTGCTGGTGATGTTGCTGGTGATGTTGCTGGAGATGTTGCTGGAGATGTTGCTGGTGATGTTGCTGGTGATGTTGCTGGTGATGTTGCTGGTGATGTTGCTGGTGATGTTGCTGGAGATGTTGCTGGTGATGTTGCTGGAGATGTTGCTGGTGATGTTGCTGGAGATGTTGCTGAGGATGTTGCTGGTGATGTTGCTGGGGATATTGCTGGTGATGTTGCTGGTGATGTTGCTGGTGATGTTGCTGGTGATGTTGCTGGTGATGTTGCTGGTGATGTTGCTGGTGATGTTGCTGGGGATATTGCTGGTGATGTTGCTGGTGATGTTGCTGGTGATGTTGCTGGTGATGTTGCTGGTGATGTTGCTGGTGATGTTGCTGGTGATGTTGCTGGAGATGTTGCTGGAGATGTTGCTGGTGATGTTGCTGGAGATGTTGCTGGAGATGTTGCTGGAGATGTTGCTGGGGATGTTGCTGGGGATGTTGCTGGAGATGTTGCTGGAGATGTTGCTGGAGATGTTGCTGGAGATGTTGCTGGAGATGTTGCTGGAGATGTTGCTGGAGATGTTGCTGGTGATGTTGCTGGAGATGTTGCTGGAGATGTTGCTGGAGATGTTGCTGGAGATGTTGCTGGGGATGTTGCTGGGGATGTTGCTGGAGATGTTAATAGTGATGTTGCTGGGGATGTTGCTGGGGATGTTGCTGGTGATGTTGCTGGTGATGTTGCTGGTGATGTTGCTGGTGATGTTGCTGGTGATGTTGCTGGGGATGTTGCTGGAGATGTTGCTGGTGATGTTGCTGGAGATGTTGCTGGGGATGTTGCTGGTGATGTTGCTGGAGATGTTGCTGGAGATGTTGTTGGAGATGTTGCTGGAGATGTTGCTGGAGATGTTGCTGGAGATGTTGCTGGAGATGTTGCTGGTGATGTTGCTGGAGATGTTGCTGGAGATGTTGCTGGTGATGTTGCTGGAGATGTTGCTGGTGATGTTGCTGGAGATGTTGCTGGTGATGTTGCTGGGGATGTTGCTGGTGATGTTGCTGGAGATGTTGCTGGGGATGTTGCTGGGGATGTTGCTGGTGATGTTGCTGGGGATGTTGCTGGGGATGTTGCTGGGGATGTTGCTGGGGATGTTGCTGGTTATGTTGCTGGTGATGTTGCTGGAGATGTTGCTGGGGATGTTGCTGGTGATGTTGCTGGTGATGTTGCTGGGGATGTTGCTGGGGATGTTGCTGGTGATGTTGCTGGGGATGTTGCTGGTGATGTTGCTGGTGATGTTGCTGGTGATGTTGCTGGTGATGTTGCTGGTGATGTTGCTGGTGATGTTGCTGGTGATGTTGCTGGGGATGTTGCTGGTTATGTTGCTGGTGATGTTGCTGGTGATGTTGCTGGTGATGTTGCTGGGGATGTTGCTGGGGATGTTGCTGGGGATGTTGCTGGTTATGTTGCTGGTGATGTTGCTGGAGATTTTGCTGGTGATGTTGCTGCAAATGTCCCTGCCAATGTTGCTGCCCATGTTGCTGCCAATGTCCCTGCCAATGCTGCTGCCGGTGATGCTGCCCATGTTGCTGCCAATGTCGCTGCCGATGTTGCTGCCAATGTCCCGGCCAATGCTGCTGCCGGTGATGCTGCCCATGTTGCTGCCAATGTCCCGGCCAATGCTGCTGCCGGTGATGCTGCCCATGTTGCTGCCAATGTCGCTAACGATGTTACTGTCAATGTCCTTGCTAATGCTGCTGCCGGTGATGCTGCCCATGTAGCTGCCAATGTCGTTGACGGTGTTGCTGTCAATGTCCTTGCTAATGCTGCTGTCGGTGATGCTGCCCATGTTGCTACCACATGTTGCTGCCAATGTTGATTTAGCAATGGTGTCAAGACGAAGACCATGTAGTTGTGTCATTAGTTTTGTACAGTTTTTTTGGCATAAGAGTCACATGTTGCGATAACCGTTTTTAACGTTATGTTATACTTTGTGTGTGTGTGTGTGGTGATGGTGGTAGTGGTGGTGGTAGAGGCGGTGGAGAGGGGGTAATCCTTCATTTTAATTCAGTACCATTTTTTTTAAATGTAAAGATTCGCAGAAAGGACACATGCTGTGATAAAAGAAATATTCGGGATAGTATTGAAACAGACAGACTGGGATAGAATAAGTTTGGGGATGGCCTTTAAATCGGGCAGACTGGGATAAAATAATTTTTAGCGATAGCCCCTATAACGAATAGACTTGGATATAGGAATTGTTTGGGGGGGGGGGGGGAAATAGCAAACGGATAGACTGGTATAGAAGAATTTTAAAATACAATTCAACGGACACAGGCTGTTTAAGAATGATTTTTGGGGGGGGGGGGGGGGAGGGGGTATGTATAGGTGTATAAGGGTCAGGGCCTTTAACTTTAGTTGAATCTGATTGGCTAACGGTTAATTGTTGATTCTCGTCAGAACAACTCTTAAGGTTAAAAAAAAACCGACTTAAAAACATGCACTTACAGATTAAATCTAGAGATTGAACAAGATAGATTAAAAGAGACAAAACCAGGGGGAGCGAGAGGGGGGTAGAGAGAGGTGGGGTAGAGAGAGGTGGGGTAGAGAGAGGTGGGGTAGAGAGAGGGGAGAAGAAAATAATAAATATATAGAGAGAGGAGAGTGACAAAAAGAGAAAGAGAGAGAGGGAAAAAAGGAGCAGTTTGATAGATAGTGGGAGAGACAGAGAGAGAGAGAGAGAGAGACAGTGATAGACAGAAATGCAGACAAATGAATAGGGATAAAAGGTTAGATATAGATACTGAGAGAGGAGAAAGAGAGCGAGAGAGAGAGCGACAGCTAGATAGAGGTTCGTGTAGAATTACGCAATACTGTTAACAATGCCAATAATTAAGAGATATTCGCCCCACCTACCCGGTGTCACGTCCTTGGGCTCCAAAGTCAAATGCAGTTGACAATATCTGGTGACGAGATAACGGAATTGAAACATTATATATATATATATATATATATATATATATATATATATATCTTAAATCGTGGGCTTGGTTCAATATGACCCCCCCATGTGACCCCCCAAACAACACTCGTACATCAGACAATTGATGGGCAGTTTGCACCATGTCTTCCTATCATTAATTATGTGAATTAAATTTACATACGCAGACTAATCAGCAGCCCACACTTCCACGGCAATCACATCATATCAATGGGTTCTGAAAGCTGAAATCACTCTCTAAACATGTGGTCAGCAAACTCATGAGCCAAAAGAGCCAAAAAATCAGCAGCAGGACGATTAAAAAAAATTTTGAGAGCCAAATTTCTTTTCAAGATCCACGTTTTTCGGGAGTCAAAACCGATTTGTGGCCGACTGGCCGAGCCGAACACAGGTGGCTAAAGAGCCGCATGCGGCTCGCGAGCAGCCGCAGTTTGCCGACCACTGCCCTAAACAGATAACTATAAATGATGCAAAAAAAATATATTTCTGGATCTCTCGGGGAAGCCATCACACACTTTCTTGCCTAGCGAACCGATAATCCATAGAGTCACTGTATGTCTCTGTAACAAAACTCATCCCAAAAAAACTAGCATCGTGTTTTTTCAAAGCCTGTAAATTGTATGCAAAGAGATGTGTTTGTGTGAGTGCAGAGCTACACTCCGTCATGCAGGGAGAAGACAAATATCTCACACATGTGTCAGTTTACTTTGTTGGGGTTGGGGGGGGGGGGAATAATTGCTTCTCAAGTTTTATATGAGCTTGTCTGTAACATATACTCGGTGTAAAATTTGCTATGTGTAACATGAGCTTGGCGGGATGAGAAATGGATAGAGACCGAGATACACTGAGATAGAGAGAAAGAGAGAGAGAGAGAAATAGAAATGTGATGAGATTTGCGTTCGAGAAGCCGAGAAGAGGGTACACTTATAAATAAATGATTTAACTGCTGGACTTGTGTTGTGGTCAAGCAAAGAGTTTACACGTGTGGAGCAAGGTTTATCCACAATAATACAGAAACACATACAGGTAAATTGAAATTTCTTCACAATATTAAAGCAACATTAGACGGTTGAAGCGAGGTTTCTCCACCATGTTAAAGAAACATTAGACCACCAGTATGTATGTGAATGCAAGTGAATTGACCCGTGGAAACGAGGCAAATGTGTGTCAAGTCACTCATACGACTAACATCAAGGCTTGCGTCAAGTCACTCACAAGGCAAAAACATCCAATGCGTGCGTCAAGTCCTGCGTACCATCAAATATCAAGGCGTGCGTCAAGTCCTGCGTACCACCAAACATCCAGGCGTGCGTCAAGTCCTGCGTACCACCAAACATCCAATGCGTGCGTCAAGTCCTGCGTACCACCAAACATCCAATGCGTGCGTCAAGTCCTGCGTACCACCAAACATCCAATGCGTGCGTCAAGTCCTGCGTACCACCAAACATCCAATGCGTGCGTCAAGTCCTGCGTACCACCAAACATCCAGGCGTGTGTCCAGTTCTGCGCACGACCAAACATCCAACACTATCAGATGACATTAAAACGGGCAACCCGATAAACGGACAACTGTGTACAACTGCCCACCGATCGACCTTAGTTTGTACGCCATCCAATCTTTGAAAACTTGATGCAGGTCATGGGTATAAAAAAACCATCAAACATTGAAAAAGTCTTTGATCAAGAAAAACAAGAGCAGGGTGATGAAACAAAATGGCGAGATCTGAAATTTTCAAAACGTATTGGCTGTTTCTATTCAAAACTTTAGAAAAAAAAAAAAAAAGGTTTATTATTCTTATTTTAATATCGCATTATTTATTTATTTGTAAGTATCATTTAGTGCAGTGGTTCTCAACCTTCCTAACGCCGCGACCCTTTAATACAGTTCCTCATGCTGTGACGACCCCCAGCCACGAAATTATTTTCGCTGCTACTTCATAGCTGTAGAGTATATGTGTTTTCCGATGGTCTTAGGCAACCCCTGGGAAAGGGTCCTTTCGACCCTCCCAACAGGGTCGCGACCAGCAGGTTGAGAACCGCTGATTTGGTGGATTAAGATGAATGCGGGACTCTCGAGGTCAAAACTATTCAAATGGATCGGGGCACAATGGATAGAACACAGGCGGAGTGAACAATTGGTGTTGTTTTTAATCTACTACTGTTGCAATGGAAAGAGGAAATGTTCTTTCATTTAATTGGCTATATTTGTTTTTTTTAAACCTGTGTACCCGTTTCTACAAAGCATATAAAACGCGAATTTAACGAAGCATATAAAAAGCTCATATAGCATATTATGTATTTTTTAAAAATAAAGTCGTAAAAACCTATTGAAAAAAAGTTTCAAAATCTATTTCCCCCTACTTCCGCATAGCATACCGAATACCACTGAAGCATAACAGTTTATTCAAAGGACCCCGGTGTTAAAATCCGCCCGAAAGCCCCCCCCCCTCCCCCCAACCTTTTCCCCGCTATAACTCTACACGTAGGCGTCATCCAAAGACATGTTCGCTCCCCACTGCCACTCGTCAGTGACGCTACTTGTTGAGTACGAACAGTAGCGCTGTTTAACTAGCGCCATAATTCCAGCCCCCCCGCATCCTCCTCCCCCAAACCCCTTTTTTTTTCTCCCCCGTCTTTATCCGTGTGTCCATTCCGGACTCCACACAACCACACCCAATCCATGGGATTAACTATTAACCACAAACAATATCAGCGGGACAGCAACAAGAAAACAAAAAGTGTTGTTTGTTTGCTTGATTGATTGTTTGTTTGTTTGTTTTGGGTTGTTTTTTTTCGTGTTTTGTTTTTGTTTTGTATAAGGGGCGGGGGCATAAAACCCCCTATCTCTGGGGAAACAAAACGCGAGCAAGGAGATGATGGCAGGTTAATCACGGCCATAAAAATACACGTGCGGGGGTCGAATAAATCATGGCTGCCGTTCATTAGGCGCCTCACACAACACATCTGTTGGGGATCAACGTTAAACGGAGGAGAGGGGGAGAGAGAGAGCTCTCCTGCAATGATTCCCGTGCTGCCCGAACTGCTGGGAGCTTTGAGGATGCTTAAAAGAATGAGAACCTCTCTCTCCTTCAGCAACAATTTATACGGTAGCTTTCTCTTTCTTTCAGCAACAATTTATACGGTAGCTTTCTCTTTCTTTCAGCAACAATTTATACGGTAGCTTTCTCTTTCTTTCAGCAACAATTTATACGGTAGCTTTCTCTTTCTTTCAGCAACAATTTATACGGTAGCTTTCTCTTTCTTTCAGCAAAAATTTATACGGTAGCTTTCTCTTTCTTTCGGCAACAATTTATACGGTAGCTTTCTCTTTCTTTCAGCAACAATTTATACGGTAGCTTTCTCTTTCTTTCAGCAACAATTTATACGGTAGCTTTCTCTCTCCTTCAGCAACAATTTATACGGTAGCTTTCTCTTTCTTTCAGCAACAATTTATACGGTAGCTTTCTCTCTCCTTCAGCAACAATTTATACGGTAGCTTTCTCTTTCTTTCAGCAACAATTTATACGGTAGCTTTCTCTTTCTTTCAGCAACAATTTATACGGTAGCTTTCTCTCTCTCCTTCGTCAACAATTTATACGGTAGCTTTCTCTCTCTCCTTCGTCAACAATTTATACGGTAGCTTTCTCTTTCTCCTTCGTTAACAATTTATACGGTAGCTTTCTCTTTCTCCTTCGTCAACAATTTATACGGTAGCTCTCTCTCTCCTTCGTCAACAATTTATACGGTAGCTTTCTCTTTCTCCTTCTTCAACAATTTATACGGTAGCTTTCTCTTTCTCCTTCGTCAACAATTTATACGGTAGCTCTCTCTCTCTCCTTCGTCAACAATTTATCCGGATGCGGTACGGGTAAATCAATCGTACGGCGGCACATACACACACTAACAAAACGCACATACATTAAAACACACACATGCACTAGACAAAGACACTTAAACACACAGTAAAACACATATACACACACACAAAGAATTGTCCATTAACACAAAAAAAAAAAACAAACCCCCACACAATTAAGCTGAAACAAAACCTGAACACTACTGCGACAAGAACGAAACAAAAGTAAAATAAAAACCCGCCGTGTCTGAAACACTCTGTGTACCTATGACACCGTACTCTTGGCATGGGCGATCGTATCCGAACTTTTGTTTGAAAATAATTTCGTCGACGGAAAATTGATAGACGGAAATTTGATAGACGGAAAATTGATAGACGGAAATTTGATAGACGGAAATTTGATAGACGGAAAATTGATAGACGGAAATTTGATAGACGGAAATTTGATAGACGGAAAATTGATGACGGAAATTTGATAGACAGAAAATTGATACACGGAAATTTGATAGACAGAAAATTGATAGACGGAAATTTGATAGACGGAAATTTGATATAGACAGAAAATTGATAGACAGAAAATTGATAGACGGAAAATTGATAGACAGAAAATTGATAGACGGAAATTTGATAGACGGAAATTTGATAGACGGAAATTTGATAGACAGAAAATTGATAGACAGAAAATTAATAGACGGAAATTTGATAGACAGAAATTTGGTAGACGGAAAATTGATAGACGGAAATTTGATAGACAGAAAATTGATAGACGGAAATTTGATAGACGGAAAATTGATAGACAGAAAATTGATAGACAGAAAATTGATAGACAGAAAATTGATAGACGGAAATTTGATAGACAGAAAATTGATAGACGGAAATTTGATAGACAGAAAATTGATAGACGGAAATTTGATAAACAGAAATTTGGTCGATTGTTTATTTTTTTTTTTTTTTAGTTCACACGTTAAAATTTTTTTTTTAGTGTGTTTTACTATATAGTATAGAGCGTTCAATTTCCGTTCGATCAAATTTCCGGCGATCAATTTCCCGTCGAAGAAATTTATTTCAAATAAATTTCCGGTAACCATGGGGGGATAGCTACCAGCGTCCTTCGCATGTCTTGAGACAAATTTTTGTTTAATTGTTATCTTAAAAAAAAATATTTTTAAAAAATAACTTCTTAGTAATATTACCACCGGTCAGAAAGGCGTGCTTAAGTCATTCAAACAATAAGGGTAACAATTAATGAGTGGCGACTTAATGTCGTGGCGACTAATTGTAATGTTGATATGAAGGCTACCGTGACGTAATGCCGTGGTGACGTAACGTCGGGCTGACTTGATATTATGGTGACGTAAAGGTACGGTGACGTAAAGTTATTGTGACGCAACGTCATGGTGACATAACGTCAGTGGCGTAGGGAGCTTAAATCGCGCCCGGGGCACAATACCTTTTTAGCGCCCCCAATACCTTTTTAGCGCCTCCCCCCTATTCGAAAACCATACAATATTATAGTAAAATATACCATTTGGCGCCCCTTTGTGAGTAGCGCCCGGGGCATGATGCCACCCCTTGCCCCCCCTCACTACGCCACTGCATAACGTTATGGTGACGTAACGTCGAGTAGCTTGATATTATGGTGACTTAACGCTATGGTGACGTAACGTCGGGCTAACTTGATATTATGGTGACGTAAAGCTATGGTGACGTAAAGCTATGGAGACGTAAAGTTATAGTGACGTAAAGTTATGGTGACGTAAAGTTATGGTGACGTAAAGTTATGGTGACGCAACGTTATGGTGACGTAACGTCGGGCTAGCTTGATATTATGGTGGCGTAAAGTTATGGTGACGTAACGCCGGCCTAACTGGATATTATGGTGACGTAAAGTTATGGTGACATAATTTTGGGGCTTACTTGATGTAATGGTAACTAACGTGCTGAGTGGCCGAGCGGTTTAAACTGAGTAAAAACCAAAGTTAGTGGATAAGCAACAAAAATAAATCACCAGCAAACACCCCCCCCCCCTCTTTCCCTCTTCAAGGGTGAATGGGACTCACTCGCTAACCTTGAATGGCTAGGGCAAGGGAAGGCAAACTCTGAAATCAAAACCCAGTCCCGTAGGCGGTATGACATTGGCACAGTGCAATTCCTGTGACGTAGAACGCATAGAGATCACAGCGTCGGTCATCTGCTGCATCCTGGTCTAGTTACAGTCGTCTCGACTCAGTCTTGCCGTTGGATCAAATAGGCAAGGAAGAGAGGGTGATTCTGGCGCATTGAGCAGCTCACCCTCACTTACAGCAAAATGCAGCGGAAGTCGAAACTGGCCTTGTCATCGTCGTGTGCGAAGGACGAACAAAAATAAAATGGTAACCTAACCCAAACCATGCCCTGTTGGATCTTTAACGATTCGCGCGGCCATAATGCCGACAACGTTCGCCCACGGCCAATTAGCCGCCGGGACATTTCATTTCCGGGTCATTTCACCACCAGGACATTGCCAGGTCATTTCACCATCGGGACATTGCCGTGTCATTTCACCACCGGGACATTTCCGGGTCATTTTACCACCGGGACATTGCCGGGTCATTTCCCCACCGGGACTTTGCCGGGTCATTTCACCTTCGGGAAATTGCCGGGTCATTTCACCACCGGGACATTTCACTTCCGGGTCATTTCACCCGCTGACCATTTCGACGACGTTGGTAAAGAGATTATTTAAACAAAAATTGATTAATTAAAATACACAGGCGATTATATTGTTGTTTTTTTAAAGTTTAAAAAAAAAATCCATCTATGTTAACGTCAAAGTGCGTTTTTGTGCCCCATCCGGTTTACGTTCCAAAATATAGGACATACCCCCACTCTCTCTCTCTCTCTCTCTCTCTCTCTCTTTTTCTCTCCCTCCCCACTCCCCTATTTCGAAAATTCAAACTGTTAAGTCTAAAGTATTGTGAAGATGCCTTCGCTATTTAAGAATGCAATCGTAGAGCTCTTAGTTAACGCAACATTTTAGCAAACCTTACTGCACTTTGATAACAGACACTATGGGGAAAAAATTACACCCTTAAAATGGCGTCTTTAATAAGGCTACGTGTTTTGTAACGGTTGAATGAACTGACGGTAATAGCGTATCTTATTGGGGCATAATTATTTAAGTGCAAATATTTTTTTAATTAAAAAAAAAATTAATGTTGTAGGGAAGGCCTGCACAACATACGGCCCGCGGGCCACATTCGGCCCGCCTTACATATTGAGTTGTGCAGGCCTGATGTAGGGAATTCTTGAGGTACCTGTTTAAAAAATAGCAATACCGTTAAATTCGCCAACATTAGGAAGTCCGCAATCTTAGCCTAATATCCCTATGATAATTACATTTTAGGTTAGTTAGAATTTCAGTTTAGTCAGAGTTTAATAAGCGCCTGGATACAAGGCTAAACTATGAATGTTATATCTCTACATCGCCCGCATCTCGCCCCCCGGGCCCTGCTCCCTCATCCACACACCTCTGTTAGCTGTAACCGTTATGGCATTGATAAATGAATCAATCTTTCTAACCACGACTCAAACTCGGAGTGCTCTCGGCGCAATCACTGCTTACAGTGTTTGTAGTCTAGCCAACAAGCATGCGCAGTGCCCCACCTCACCACCCTCCTTTCAATCCCCCCACCCCTCGACTCTTCTTTTGTCCACCGGTTGTCCAGCAGCAAGACCATGATCCTATTACAGACACGAATGACGTCACAAATGTATGGCTGGAATCTAATTCAGCTCTCAAACCGCACCCCCTCCCCGAACCCCGTTTTTCCTAACAGTGCATTCTGGGACCATACCGCGATATAGAGGTGGACAGGGCTGTGTTAAAAAAAAGAAAGAAAGACCTAAAAAAAATTGCTGTGTCCGACGTGGATAAATGGATTACTGCAGAGCTTTTTAAAAAAAAAAAAAAAATTAAAAAGGAAGAAAAAAAAACAACGAAGGAGAAAAAAAACTCATAAGATTTCAGGCTAAATTTCTCACACAATACCGGAGTAGGAAAAACAAAGTCACAACGATCACGGAGCCGGTGGCAAAGGTTCCGACTCGGTCTTCGAGTTCCCGAGCCGTGCGTAAACTATTCAGTGCCTGGAGCGGGATGCAGTTGCCTGGACTGGGACAGTTCTGGTGGGGGGCGGTGGGGGAGCCTTGTAATGGAATATTTTATAATCCATTCGTCCCGATCACGGTTCTCATCATCGCGACGCCGCGGTACATTATGACATGAGATTGGGGTGGGAGGGGGCGTGGGGGAGGGGCGAACTCATCCGCCGTCTCGCCCGAAAATGGAGGGGAAAAAAAAAATAATTCATCTCAGAATTACAGTCTCGTGTTCGGAAGTGATCAGTGTTTTCTTGTTATTGTGTTTTTTGTTTTGTTTCTCTCTAGTGTGTACAGTATCAATGTATTTGTCTATATTTTTCGACCAATAAAGAAGATAAACATACACGTCGCATGCTTGTCAGAAACTGCCTCTGTTATTAATTTAGCCAATATTTTAGTTGCTCTATTGCTGTTGTTTTTTTTGGTTTTTTTTTTTTTGGGGGGGGGGGGGGGGGTCTTTGATTGAACAATTAAATCTGTTGACTATTTTAAAAAAAAACCGAGTGCAATCGCTCTTAAGATTATCGTTACTAAATAATCGAGTCTGCGGGGCAATAACTAGTATCGTAGACACGATTGCCAACGATCCGTTGACCTGTAAAAATTCCAGTAGTCTTATTATTATATTTGAAATTCTCACATAGAACTCCCCGTTCTATTTTTAGAAATCGATTTCGACACAAATGATGGGGTGAAACCCCCCTCCCCCCCCCCCGCCCCCCCCCATTCGAATGCTGGTGCGGTAGAAGGATTCAATAACTTCGTCTCAGCAGTTTTGTCAATGTACCAAACAAATAAAACAAACAAATATTACCCAAGGACACTACCGTAAGATTCCATTGAACTGCTCCTCGCCCTACCGAGGACACAGTGAATCTGTTTGACGCGTCGTTTACTCGACTACTTAAGCTTATGGATAATCTATGTTGACCACCAGGTGGGGGGTCACGCTGTTCACATATCGGGTAATCAATACTTGAGGATCATAATTTAACGGAACTGGCCCACTGTTTGTATAAGGTATCAAGCTACACGTCCAACATTTTATGTTAGTTGGTCTTTACATGGTAAGATCAGCTATCTATTGAATGCAGACAATCAGACAAAGCAGTCGGACAATACAATCAGGCAAAACAATCAGTCAATAAAATCAGACAAGACAATCATATAAGACAATCAGACAATACAATCAGACTAAACAATCAGACAATATAGTCAGACAAAATAATCAGACAAGACAATCAAACAAGACAATCAGTCAATACAATCAGACAAGACAGTCAGACAAGATAATCAGACAAGATAATCAGACAAGACAATCAGACAAGACAATCAGACAAGACAACAGACAATATGGTCAGACAAAATAATCAGACAAGACATCAAATAGGCCAATCAAACAAGACAATCAGTCAATACAAACGGACAAAAATTTTGAGTTGGGTTGGATTTGTGCTCTTTAATTCTTCTCTCATACGCTCTTGGGATACATTGTTTGGACGTGACACGGTGGTCACGGCGGTATGCCAAAGGGGTCACGGCGGTATGCCAAAGTGGTCACTGCGGTATGCAAAAGTGGTCACGGCGGTATGCCAAAGTGGTCACGGTGGTATGCAAAAGTGGTCACGGCGGTATGCCAAAGTTGTCCCTGCAGTATGCAAAAGTGGTCACGGCGGTATGCCAAAGTGGTCACGGTGGTATGCCAAAGTGGTCACGGCGATATACCAAAGTGGTCATGGCGATAGACCATAGTGGTCACGGCGATATACCAAAGTGGTCATGGCGGTATACCAAAGTGGTCACGGCGGCATACCAAAGTGGTCACGGCGGCATACCAAAGTGGTCACGGCGGTATACCAAAGTGGTCATGTGACATTCCTAAGTGGTACCATCATATTGCCACCAAAGCTCGTGTGAAAAAGGATCATGCCCGACAGGGTGCAGTTCGGTCAAAGTGTCCCGAAAATCTCGACGCTAAGCACATGCAGGAAGTGTCGGGCAGGAGTGCCACCATCATCCCGGCATCGTGCGTCCTTATTCTTCTTATACACAGAGGGTCGCGGTCCTGGGGCGGGATCTTCCAGACAGTCGTTGCTATTTCTCACAGTGCTGGAGTGGATGCCATGACTTTGACCATGGTGTCCCCCCCCCCACTCTTTTTCGCTACCTAGGCGACTGGACAGTAGCACTTTGACATTGTTTTCGGGTTGCCTTTAGTACTTATGTTTATTCTTGGACGTAGACAAAAAGCTGGTATAATGGAATACAACCTCTAATAATTATTCGTAATCTAAAGACATTCCTTTTGAAATCTAAACTTGTTTTAGTCCGTCTTCTAACATTTTATTCTTAAAAGAGCCCTTCTGGTGAGCCCAGCTGGAGGCGACCGGCTTTGCGGGGAAGTTCTAAGTCAGGCTATTTTCGGAACTCCATCCACGGAATTAGTCTGCCAAAGTTTACTACCGGTTATAGCTTTACCCTTCAAAGTGTTTGCCCGCACGGCAGACGAGGGGTGTCTGACGTCAGAGTTCTTGACATCGGGGTAATTCCTTTTCAGAGATGTGCCATGGTCCCAACAACCCGAAATGGTTGAGTTCTTCCCCGCCCCCCATCCCCTCTAATATTGCTTATCACGAAGCCAACTAGTCACCCACTACTTAGTAGCTAATCACTATTCCCATTCTTCTTCTTCTTCTCAAACATGTCCTTCAGGAAAAAATTCCAAGAACGCTATCCACCACTCCCCCCCACCCATCTCCCAATTCCCCAACGATATCCTATGTATAATTCTTTGACTGAGTTACAGGTAATAATTGTCGTTGGCCGTAATATCTTATTTAGCGCTTACAATCACTTTGTAATGTTTCATGAGTGAAAATATATCACCTGCTGTAACGCATATTTTTTAATGGCCAAAGGGGACGCAATGAGGTGTCTTCAAAAGGCCTAAGGGGACACAATGAGGTATCTTTAAAAAGCCTAAGGGGACACAATTGGGTGTTAACAATGCGCATTAACATTTATTCAACGATAATTGGTTATCTTCTAATAAAAATACACAAGCAAAAATGTGGGTCAAGGATATTAAAGAAACTATTGAAACCATAAGGACAGAGTGTATCAGATGTCGGTGGTTTTAAAATGCAATGTTTGGCGTTACCAGCTACAACCAATCTCATGTACCACCAATGTCATGTACCACCAATGTCATGTACCACCAACGTCACGTACCACCAATGTCACGTACCACCAACGTCACGTACCACCAATGTCACGTACCACCAACTTCACGTACCACCAATGTCACGTACCACCAATGTCATGTACCACCAATGTCACGTACCACCAATGTCATGTACCACCAATGTCATGTACCACCAATGTCATGTACCACCAATGTCATTTACCACCAATGTCACGTACCACCAATGTCATGTACCACCAATGTCACGTACCACCAATGTCATGTACCACCAATGTCATGTACCACCAATGTCATTTACCACCAATGTCACGTACCACCAATGTCATGTACCACCAATGTCATTTACCACCAATGTCACGTACCACCAATGTCATGTACCACCAGTCGCACGTACCACCAATGTCATGTACCACCAATCGCATGTACTGCCAATGTCATGTACTGCCAATCTCACGTACCACCAATGTCATGTACCACCAATGTCACGTACCACCAATGTCATGTACCACCAATGTCACGTACCACCAATGTCATGTACCAGCAATCGCATGTACTGCCAATGTCATGTACTGCCAATCTCACGTACCACCAATGTCATGTACCACCAATGTCACGTACCACCAATGTCATGTACCACCAATGTCATGTACCACCAATGTCATGTACCACCAATGTCACGTACCACCAATGTCATGTACCACCAATGTCACGTATCACCAATCTCACGTACCACCCATTCATGACCTTGTTTATCTCCCAGGCAACTGAAGTCCCTTTGAGAAATTGAGAGAACATCGTGGGCTAACAGAAGACAAAGCTAACTGCACTGTTACAGCCAATGGAGATGCCACATTTTTGCACCAGAGGAAATACAATTCCTTTATAATCCGTCTCATAATCAAGCGAGTTCAAGCTGTGACCCCCCCCCCCCCAACTCCCCCGAGACCGGGTAATGATAATTGAGTAGTTTTATCAACCTTGTGGGGGATGTTGATTCACTCCCCTGGACACAGTGGGGGGATGTTGATTCACTCCCCTGGACACATTGGGGGAATGTTGATTCACTTCCCGGGAGCTGCATGCTGCTGTGCTCTCGTTAGGGCCACGTCGAATGTAAGAGGTGGGTCGTTTGTACCAGGGCGCCGCCACTGCTGTGTAGAACATCAAGTGCTAATAAAACTTAATATGATCGTCCACATAACTCATTATTTTATCGTTTAATGGAGTTGGGAAAGGGGGTCAATTTCTGGTTAATATCTGAGCAATTTCTGCGAAATTTCTGGTCATTATCTGGGCAATTTCTGGGCAATTCCTGGGCAATTTATTGTCAATAGCTGGACAATTTCTGGTCGATTTCTGGGCAATTTTTGGTCAATATTTGGGCAATTTCTGGGAAATATCTGGGCAATTTCTGGGCAATTTCTGGGCAATTTCTGGGCAATTTCTGCATGCTTGGTACATGAGAAAAGTTTTTGTTCTGAAACATTTCCTAAAAACATCTGAAGAAATGATATTTTTGTTGATTTTTTTTCCGTCGTGGTAAATGAGAATCGATATTTATAAGTGTCACGTGATTTGTTGAAATGGGGGACATTTTGGGGGGAAAAGGTCAATAATCAGGATTCATATCCTCCAACCATTAAAAAAATAATTAAAAACCATGTAGTCCCGGGTGATTCTTCCCAGAGAGTATGTGTTATTTTTTTATTACGGAATTTTCCGTATTATCCAGTTCAATAAAAAATGGTTTCAAATCAATCATTTTAATGAGAAAAATTGTGTTGTCTGGAATGAGGTGAATACATTTGAAACATGTGTTATTGGCTTTTGGATTAAACAAATAAAAAACTGTAATTTAAAGACAAAGTTGTCATGCGCAAGGATATGTGACTGGGAGCAACATACCAAGGTAAGGATACGACTGGGAGCAGCATACCAAGGTAAGGATATGACTGGGAGCAACATACCAAGGTAATGATATGGCTGGGAGCAACATACCAGGGTAAGGATATCACTGGGAGCAGCAAGCCAATGTAACGATATGACTGGGAGCAGCATACCAAGGTAATGATATGACTGGGAGCAACATACGAAGGCAATGATATGACTGAGAGAAGCATACCAAGGTAACGATATGACTGGGAGCAGCATACCTAGGTAAGGATATGACTGGGGGCAGCAAGCCAAGGTAAGTATATGACTGGGAGCGGCAAGCCAAGGTAAGGATATGACGGGGGCAGCATAACAAGGTAAGGATATGACTGCGAGCAGCATACCAATGTAAGGATATGACTGGGAGCAACATACCAAGGTAAGGACATGACTTGGAGCAGCATACCAAGGTAAGGATATGACTGGGAGCAACATACCAAGGTAAGGATATGACTGGGAGCAGCATACCAAGGTAAGGATATGACTGGGAGCAGCATGCCAAGGTAAGGGTATGACTGGGAGCAGGGCCGGTCTTAGGCCAATGCAGCCTATCCCCGCACTTTCATAGGCCTGGCGCTATACAATATTTTCTAATACAAAATCTTAATTTTCACTTATTATCCTTATCCCTACCCAGACTGGGCCCCGCGCAATCCGTTTCGCATAGGGCCCCGCAATTGTTAGGGCCGGCCCTGACTGGGAGCAACATACCAAGGCTTGGCGGTCAGCACATTCCAGCCAATCATAATTAATAGATGTTTAACAACGAGGGGACATTATCAAGATGTTTTCGGGATTGACCCACACATTTTTTTTTTTTTTAAATGGCGCCATATTGCCAGCCGCATCTCAAAAAAAGGTTGCATTTATCGCATCGAGTCTTTTGATATCTTTACACACTCATTACTTTTGTTGTTGTTGTTGCAAAATTGGGTTGTAATAACGCAAAGCAGCATTAGTGTTTGAGAAAAAACAGTGTGTGTGTGTGTGCGTGTGTGTGTAAATTACGAAATATTGCGACAAAGGAGCCAGAGTGATCAATGCATTGGTCGAGGGTTCTCAAAAGTATAAAAGAAGAAGACGGTCAGCTGCGTGGGTCTATAGGATACCAATCGAAAGGCAATATAGAAACTATGCGCGACATGCTCTTAATGCAGTTAGTCTGCACACTGGACAACAGAAAATGTCTGCTGCGCGCTGCGTATATATAACTTTAAAATAAAAAAAAAAAAGAAGAAAAAAATAAGAGAAAAAAAGCAACAACAACAACAGCAACAACAACAACAGCAACAACAACAACAGCTACAACAACAACAGCAACAACAACAACAGCAACAACAACAACAGCAACAACAACAACAGCTACAACAACAACAGCAACAAAAACAACAACAGCTACAACAACAAACCCTCCCCAGGCCTTTTGCGTTAAAACCAGAACGACTAAAAAACAAACGTTGTCGCAACTTTCTTGCATCGATTTTTTAATTAAAAAACAACAAAAAAAACCAAAAGAAAATAATTGCCATTATCACCGGCGATAAAGTATTTTTTTTAAAAAGAACAACGTGGTTTTTTCCCGGCGTAATTTAGAACTTGAAATTCTGAACTTGAAGATAATGCGAACGTGGCGGTAAAAAAGGAATGGGGAGAAGTAAAGAAACCCATTTTTTTAAAAAAGGGAGAGATTTTCGCGCAAATCCTTTACGTGTACTTTTGTGTTGTTGTGCAATTGCACGTGATGTAGCGCTTACTGAGAAAGCTGTTATGTAAAGCGGGTGAACATCTGGCGAGAGCATATTTTCCCCGTTCAAAAGTACATTTTTTTTTTTTTTTTTACTGCATACCCAAATACGTCACCAAAAAAGAAACATAGTACGTAGCAATGGCTGAACATTTAATCTCCACACCAGAACATGCGCCCATTGAAATTGTTTATATTTTTTTATTCATATACCCCTTGAAAAAAAGAAAAAAAACCTACTTTTGGGGGTTGGAGGTAGGGTCGGAGCTGAAAATGTAAAAGGGATGTGTTGTCATTGGCAACGATTTTATGTGCCACGTTTCAGTTCGATACGATGACAAGAAGTGGGTCAAATGACCGTCCAAATATTTTGCCTTAGACACACGAACAAAAAAATCGCAGCTTGATTTTTTTATTATTTGGTTTGGGGGTCAAGCACAGTTTTGGTGAAGCCATTTCGATGACTTTGGTTTCCAAATAAGGAGTTCATCACACATGTGAACATCTATATGACTCAGGCCCTTGGTCAACGCAGACGTCAATTATCTTTAGGACGCAGCGCAGAGGTCACGCCAGAATGTTCGTCCCTCACAGTCTTCCCAAAAAGTTGTAACTGAACACAGGGTTGGAGATAGTGAAACAAGTTGTGTTGAAGCTTGAAAGGAAAAGACGGGACCATAAAAGGAAAAGATAGGACTACAAAAGGAAAAGACGGGACCATAAAAGGAAAAGACATGACCATAAAAGGAAAAGACGGGACCATAAAAGGAAAAGACAGGACCAAAAAAGGAAAAGACGGGACCATAAAAGGAAAAGACAGGACCATAAAAGGAAAAGACAGGACCGTAAAAGGAAAAGTCAGGACCATAAAAGGAAAACGTTTTGGCCAAACGCCATTTCCGGCCGACAAGACACAACAAGACACAACAAGTAACAACAAAGAAATCGAAATCCGTTTTTAAAAGCAATCCTTTAGCGTCTGGCGGTCGCCATGTTGGCGGCAAATGTCTGAACATGGTAATATAGTAAAAGATATTTTTGTTAACAAAATGGCCGCCTAAATTAGTCTTGGCTGAGTTTTTACCAAGCAGCCGAGCGGCTAATCAAATCTGTCTTTTAACTGTTTGATGTATTTCCCCGCTGTACGCTTGTCCGTCTCCGTGTGATCTCATTGAGACGGGACCCGCTGGGCTCAGATCCGACCTGTTTTAGAGATATCTTGGTACGTAGGATTTACGGGACCGATTAACAAGAGCTTCAGTCGGGAGGATTTCATTGTGACCGTGTAGTCCCCCGGACAACGTCATATTTTTAAACGTGTTTTTATGATGTCAGTTCATTCAGGCACGCACGAGTGTTTAAGTCAAGGAACAACTTGTAATCCCAATAGGGTTGTAGGTCAAGGGTCAACGTGTAATCTCACTGGAATTGTAAGTCAAGGATCAACAAGTAATCTCAATGGAATTGTAAGTCAAGGGGTAACGAGTAATCTCATTAGAGTTGTAAGTCAAGGGGCAACAAGTAATCTCACTAGAGTTGTAAGTCAAGGGACAACAAGTAATCTCATTAGAGTTGTAAGTCAAGGGGCAACAAGTAATATCATTAGAGTTGTAAGTCAAGGGTCAATGTGTAATCTCACTGGAATTGTAAGTCAAGGATCAACAAGTAATCTCAATGGAATTGTAAGTCAAGGGGTAACGAGTAATCTCATTAGAGTTGTAAGTCAAGAGGCAACAAGTAATATCATTTGAGTTGTAAGTCAAGGGGCAACAAGTAATATCATTAGAGTTGTAAGTCAAGGGGCAACACGAGTAATCTCATTAGAGTTGTAAGTCAAGGGACAACAAGTAATCTCATTAGAGTTGTTAGTCAAGGGGCAACAAGTAATCTCATTAGAGTTGTAAGTCAAGGGGCAACAAGTAATCTCATTAGAGTTGTAAGTCAAGGGGCGACGAGTTATCTCATTAGAGTTGTAAGTCAAGGGGCAACAAGTAATCTCATTAGAGTTGTAGGTCAAGGGGCAACAAGTAATCTCATTTGAGTTGTAAGTCAAGGGGCGACGAGTTATCTCATTAGAGTTGTAAGTCAAGGGCAACGAGTAATTTCATTAGAGTTGTAAGTCAAGGGGCGACGAGTAATCTCATTAGAGTTGTAAGTCAAGGGGCAACGAGTAATCTCATTAGTGTTGTAAGTCAAGGGGCAACAAGTAATCTCATTAGAGTTGTAAGTCAAGGGGCAACGAGTAATCTCATTAGAGTTGTAAGTCAAGGGGCAACAAGTAATCTCACTAGAGTTGTAAGTCAAGGGGCGACGAGTTATCATGTTTTGGTCTTCCGAGTTCGTTAAATTTCATTGTCTAAATTAGTGCAGCCACTTACAAAAGTGTAAGCCTCTCTCTTTCGGGTGGGGGGGGGGGGGATTCAGGAGGTCACTGCCAGGGTCACGAGATTCCAAACTGTTGCAGTCATCTCACGCCATTTGACACCAGGATGCTATAACATTAAAGTATTGTATGAATGAATCCGCCGTGACCAATTGTTAGTCTCATGTTATTTAATATACACGGTCAGTTCGGTCACTTTTTTCATATGCTTGGTTAGCTTGGTCACTTATTTGAGATATAGACTCAGCTTGTCGCTTGCATACAACTGGATACTACAAATAACTGCACCCGGTACTATATAGAGCTGCGTGCTACACACAACTGTGTGCTACAAATAACTGGGTGCTACGCACAGCTGGTTGACGCGTACAAGTGTGTGCCACATACAACGGGACGCTGTTGTACATAAAACTGAAGGCCACATTCAACTGGGTACTAATCGAGGCTACTTCAAACAATTGAAGGCTACATACAACTGGATACTAATCTAGGCTACTTCAAACAATTGAAGGCTACATACAACTGGCTACTAATCGAGGCTACTTCAAACAACTCAAGGCTATAGTATACATAAAGCCCTGATGGCCCCTTCCTTGTCTAACGGTTAATATTTATATCATAGCTTTAGAAATGTTCTATAGCTAAGAAGATTTTTATAAAGATATATATATATATATAGCCCGAAGCTAAGCAGCATTATTCCGTGGTGCTGAAATGCTAAGCTTTCATACGCATTCCCAAAGGTATGGTCAATAACAGTGGTTCTGTTTAAGTGCTGGTATGTTTAATAAGGTTCTTCATTTCTAAGACCAGAAAACGCGAGAATTCATTACGTAATGTTACTACTATCTTTGCTACACAAGGTTTTCGTAGAACATGCCTGTAATCAATGTATTCCAGCCTATATATATATATAGAACATGCCTGTAATCAATGTATTCCAGCCTATATATATATATAGAACATGCCTGTAATCAATGTATTCCAGCCTATATATATATATAGAACATGCATGTAATCAATATATTCCAGCCTATATATATATATAGAACATGCCTGTAATCAATGTATTCCAGCCTATATATATATATATATAGAACATGCCTTTAATCAATGTATTCCAGCCTATATATATATAGAACATGCCTGTAATCAATGTATTCCAGCCTATATATATATATAGAACATGCCTGTAATCAATGTATTCCAGCCTATATATATATAGAACATGCCTGTAATCAATGTATTCAAGCCTATAATATATATATCATTTTACAGGTAAAATCTTTCGTTAAAAATATTTGTTAACAAGGTTGGATCTAGGTATACTCCCACTATGTTAACTCATACTAACACGGCAGTACTAAACAGCTGTTGTAAGATTGATGAAACGCTATACCCGGATGTTCTATTTATCGACCCCCTCCATCAAATTTCACACCCTTACGTAACGGAGATATCTGAACGGACTACAAGTTATATCGGCTTCTTCTATTGTGCACTTCAGATACGAGGCAGATGATGGAAAAAATTTTTGTTTATAGTTCGCGGCTACTGCTGTCTTATTAAAACTCTTTGTGATTTGCCTGAGATGGGTTTATCAAATTGATTGGCCTCCCCACTTCAAACTTCTTTACGGGACACGACTGGTAGACAACAATGTGAATCTATTAATTTCATGATTCTATTTCCAACACATCCAGCAGGTCGATAGTCGCCATTCTATATTATGTCTGAAGGCATCACACGTGCTTCGGTTCCAGTAATGAAGTCTCGTTCCCGACTATTTTGTACTGTACGAGAGTCCCTCTTGTGCTGTTTCCATTCATCGACTATTTTGTCCTGCACGAGATTTCGTCTCTGTTGTTGGCCGGAGGCAGTGCGTCGCAGTGAACCTGGCTGTGCCTTAATTTGTCTCGACCAACATTCAGCGGATGAATTGATTACTCGCACCTCCGTACCGGAGTCACGTAGCCAACACGTGACTTGGACCACGTGACGTGTGACGTACGCCGCCGAGATTTGATGTGGTCAGAAAAGTTCATTTCTCACGTTATCTTTAGATCTATAAAAGGTGAGCTCAAACACTCTTTAACGAGTTGGCTGCTTTAGAGTAGTCTACCATGGCTGTTTTTTGTGTAGTCAACCATGGCTGTTTTTGCTATTTTAGTGTAGTCAACGTGCCTGTTTTTGTGTTGTGAACCGTGGCTGTTTTAGTGTAGTCAACCGTGGCTGTGTTAGTGTAGTCAACCGTGGCTGTTTTTGCTATGTTAGTGTAATCAACCGAGGCTCCTTTTGCTATTTTGTGTGGTGATCCGTGGCTACTTAGCCTCGTTGTGTGTATTACAAGAACAGTCCTTGATGTGTGGGCTACCAGATCAGCCCTGGATGTGTGGGCTACCAGATCAGCCCTGGAGGTGTGGGCTACCAGAGCAGCCCTTGATGTGTGGTCTACAAGAGCAGTCCTGGATGTGTGGACTACCAGAGCAGCCCTGGATGTGTGGGCTACAAGAGCAGCCCTGGATGTGTGGGCCACCAGAGCAGCCCTGGATGTGTGGGCTACCAGAGCAGCCATGGATGTTGAAATCATTGTCTACGTATTTTGGATTGTTACTAGATGTAATCACGCATATGGCTTTTTAAAAAAACTACAAACAAGACATGCGCAACACTTGCACACCCCCCCCCCCCCCCCGTTGTGGTGGCTATGGTTTTGCTGACGTGGGTTTTAAGCTCTTACGTTATTCTGATTGTCGTGTATTTTCATTCCAACTGCCACATATCGGCTACTTTCTAATCAAATCACACGGCTTGGAACACCGTCATATCAATCCAGTATAGATTCCTTTCTCAGCACAAGCCGCATCTCAGAGATGTCTGCCCTTATCTCAACGTAACGAGAACACAAAACTCATTTCTTAAATTTTTACTCGACATGTTTTAAAGGAAAAAAAAAAGTTCATCGGTTATTATTTTAATAATTTTTTTTTAAGAACCGCCGCCGGTATTGATCCTAAGTTTATTCTATAAACAATTAAGTCGAACTGTCGAGAATCTCCCTACGGGCCAGTGAGTCTCCTATGGTTCGATTTTCCGCAAGCCTTGAAGTTTGTTGTCTTTGCAGTTCTTCTTGGTCCTATCTGGGTTTTGTTTTTGAGAACCGTTAATTTGAGCCTAGTTTATTCTATAAACAATTAAGTCGAACTACCAAGCGTTTCCCTGCGGGCCAGTGAGTCTCCTATGCTTCAGTTTTCCGCACGGCTTGAGTCTGTTGTCTTTGCAGTTATCTTTGGTACTATCTGGCGCCCCCCCCCCCCAATAACCGTAACACATCTATTAATAGAGTTTCTTAAAGGTTAGATATCGCCAACGGTACGAAAAAGAAATGAACACTGCATGTCTAGAGATTCGGTGGTTACAATTTACAACTCTGAATCTAGTCTTAGCTGAAGGTCTCACGCCAAACATATCATCTGAAGGTCTCACACCGAACTTATTATCTGAAGTTGTCACGCCGAACTTATCCTCTGAAGGTCTCACGCCGAACTTATCCTCTGAAGGTCTCACGCTGAACTTATCCTCTGAAGGTCTCACGCTGAACTTATCCTCTGAAGGTCTCACGCCGAACTTATCCTCTGAAGTTCTCACGCCGAACTTATCCTCTGAAGGTCTCACGCCGAACTTATCCTCTGAAGGTCTCACGCTGAACTTATTCTCTGAAGGTCTCACACCGAACTTATCCTCTGAAGATCTCACGCTGAACTTATTCTCTGAAGGTCTCACGCTGAACTTATCCTCTGAAGGTCTCACAAGGAACTTATCCTCTGAAGGTCTCACGCTGAACTTATTCTCTGAAGGTCTCACGCTGAACTTATTCTCTGAAGGTCTCACGCTGAACTTATCCTCTGAAGGTCTCACAAGGAACTTATCCTCTGAAGGTCTCACGCCGAACTTATCCTCTGAAGGTCTCACGCTGAACTTATTCTCTGAAGGTCTCACGCTGAACTTATCCTCTGAAGGTCTCACGCTGAACTTATTCTCTGAAGGTCTCACGCCGAACTTATCCACTGAAGGTCTCACACCTAACTTATCCTCTGAAGGTCTCACACTGAGATTATCCAATGAAGGTCTCACACCGAACTTATCATCTGATGTAATGAATATTATGAAAAAGATGACTATTATTTCCAAATTTTAAAAAAAATAATTGAAATTAAAGAAACATGTTCGAACTCAAATTTTTTTAGTCTAAGGTACCTGACCCACCAGTTGTTCATTTGGGAAATATTTTCTTAATCAGCAAGATTATGTAGAAGTATGCACAATAACGACACATCATGGTTATTTGATACTTTTCAACAGAGTTCAGTCCCATGAATAGCATGATGTTCTCCTCGAAGCGGGATTATTTCAAACACTCCACTATCGTATCATACCCTTTCAATTTTAAGCTGCGGTTTACCGGCAGTCACGGTGGACGCCTTGGCGTCATTTGCCACTACCCGGACGACCAATACGACATGGAATATTGCGTCACGTGACTAGTTTGAGCTATGAAAACCTTTCTTACGTCTGCTCTCTGATGCATCCGACCTGTTTTCTGTAACTTTAGAATCGGAAATTCAAAACGCTATACTCTGTACACACACATCGCTTACTTTCGGTTGTAATAGTATTACCATAGTACACAACCCAATTTCTTTTTTCAATTTAAAAAAAAATGGTTTATAAATCAGATGTCAAAAATAATAAAAGTGTTGGTACCCAATGAAAGGTTAACAATTTTATGATTTAATTATTTTTTTTTACCAAGTTACAGAAATACGTCACGGTGGAAATCAGTGTTTCTTTCAGGCATACCTCCGGGGGGGGGGGGCAAGTCAAGTGCCCCCGGGGGAAAATGTGTAAGAAAAAAAAAAAGAAAAAAAAAACTACTCTAAATTTAATTTTTATAAAATTTTTAAAAGTTATTGAAATGTGTGCCTTTAATCGATAACAATTATTGGAACAAATAAAATATCGCTTTGTTCGATATATATTGATGATCCATAGCGTTCATGTTAATCTTGTTACAGGCTCGCATAAATCGATTATAAATATGGTATTGTTTTAAAATTGGCGCTCCTGATCATAAGCTAAATCTTACTTTTTCTGGTTCGCAAATATCGGTATCTTTCATTTAATTACATTTTGCAGCTGCAAAATTTGAAAGACTTTTTAAATATAGTTCTTGCTAATAAATAAACATGTGCAATCTGTTTTTAAATTATATTGTATAATAGCATCATGCTTTAAAAAATCATTTTTAGCAAACATTTTAATGTAGTAGATTCCATAGATGTATGCTGACATAGATAAAATGAAAATTTAAAAATAATAATAATAATAATTTTAAAAAAAAAAAAAGGAATTTAGCGGTTACATACAAATAGTGGACATTTCATCATAATTATTAAATCGAGTGTTTCTAATTTTTTAACACAGTTTCGGGAACACAGTAAAATGATTTTTAAAAATGTCTTTATTTATTAAATCCCCAATGACTTTTCTCTGTTAATATAATAATAATAAACAATCTTCCCCAGCTGTTTGAACTATTTAAAAAAATATTTTAAGATGTTAATCCAGTAGAAAGAATATAATATATATTTAAACAACGAATAAAAAAAATTTGAGTATTTCGATTATCTTGTAAATGCCATTTTTGGTAGTAGTTAAAAAAAATTATATGGAATTGGTAAAAAAATTGTTTTCAAGTATAATATCGAAGAGGCAAGTTGTAATGATCTGAAGCAAATTATAGTAGTCTAAATTTCTTAATTAACATTTAAATCAACTGAATATTGAGAATTAAAACTTTAATAATTTATACGAAAAAAAATCACACATTAATAAATATATGAGTCTTTTGTAAACAATTATTGACTTCTAAACAATTATATTGGTTACATATGATTTATAAATAAATACCAATTTTGAAAACCCATAAAGATATATTCTATAGCCTTTTGTACAGAAAAGCTTTTTTTCTTTTTGACTTTGGTGAAACTTGGAAATATTTTGAAATAAACGTATGTTTTTGTTTTTTCTGTTTCATTCAAAATGTAAAACTATTTTAGCATTTCTTTTTTGGGATGGATACCTTTTTTGGAAGGAAGTCTTTTTTCTTAATTTTACAAATATTTTGTTGTAGATTCATTATTTTTATGTAGTTGATCGCAAAAATATTTTAAAATAACTTTAAAAATACATTACTTTTCAATTTTAAACAAATGTTTGCATACCACACTTAGTCAAGCAGAGACGTCTCTTGTACGATGGCTCTTATGTCAAATGACACATAAAATCTTAACTAGCATCTCTCCCGTTGCTCTACAGTTAAGTGTTTAATGATGCGAAACTAAATTTAACTACGGTATTTAAAAAAAAAAAAAGCATTCTTGCATTTTGAATTTATCAAAAAATTTCGCGGGCCTATAAAGTTTTAAAGGGCGAGTCTAAGTTAAGGAGTATCTGTCGATAAAAAACATACCCTAAGGGATCCCAATTGGACTGAATTTATTTAATATTGTGCTGGTGGAAGAGTTAGTGATGTCCTGTTATTATCGTTATTTCTAGCGCTTCCCACCCAAATGTCTGAAATGTTTACATCCGTGGCGCTTCATCCCATTTAGGGCCCTGGCCTGCTCCACAACATTCTTCCATTGGGATCGATCCATCGCTTTACACCTCTATGTGCGAACCCCAACCTTTGTAAGCCCTTCTCTACATCGTCAATCCATCTCAGTCTTGGTCGACCGGTGAGCCGTATGCCCCTAGGTTTCTGCCTGTAGATCGTTTTTGTTGCTCCAGAATCCGACATCCTTTCAATGTGTCCTGCCTAGGGCCGTCTGCCTTTTTTATATTGTTGTGACTATGGATGGGTATTTGTACAATTGATATAGCTCTTAGTTTGTACGGATTCCCAAAACAAAATTGTCTATCATCGGGTCATATATTTAGCAGGTTCTCTGCTTTTCTGGTAGGAACCAAGTCTCACTACTGGTCTTGTGACAGTGGTGTATACTTCTTTCTTTGTTCCCTTATCGAGATTTTTGCTTTGAATTAGCTTTTGTAAATTGAAATAAGAACGGTTTCATGCTGTTATTCTTTCTTGTACATCCGATTTTATTTCCTCTTGCTTATTTATAGTCACCCCTAGATATTTGAAAGTAGCTACCCTCTCAAAGGCGTAGATGTTCATATTGATGAAGTCATCAGTGCGTATTTCCTGACATTATCATAAATATTGCCTTCGCTTTATTTACATCAAGACCAGCTTTGACCGTCCCATCTTCAAGTTCCCTGAAAGTTTTAATTACATCATCAATGCTGTTTCTACCAAGTAGCGCTATATCGTCTGTGTAGGCCAGGTATTGCAGTGGCTGGCTTTATAAAGTTCCTTATGGTTGTTCTGTACCACCTCTTAGATGCTCACACGTATGTTTCTAATGCTTTTTTCTAAAGTGATGTTGAAAATGATACACGGATTTCCTTGTCTGAGGCCCAGATTGATTGGGAACTCCCTCAAGTACTCCCTCTGTACTTTGATTCTACTTTTGTAGTTATCCATCGTCATATGTATAAGTCGGGTAAGTTTGTTAAGGACTCCAAGTTCCAGCACAGCATCGTTCATGTATTTCCTGTCTATGCTATCATAACCTGATTTATAGTCCAGATATAGTTGGTGTATGTTGATGTATTCTTAGCATTTTCTACGAGACATCTAACAATAAATATATGAACGTTTGAAATGCTCCTTCACACATTGTCTTAAAGATACATTGAATACAGTGCATTATACCCTCACTAGGTAACTCTTGTTACCAGTGAAATATCCGCATCAACACCAGGCACAGACACATTGCAAATCCCATCTACATTCATAGGAGCCATAATGATCATTAAATTGATCGTGGACCCTTAATAGACAGAAAAAGAATTAAAAAAATTTGCACCACAATGCATCAATGCATTTTGAATTTATTATTTTTAAATTAAGGTGACCCCTGCCCTCACTTTTGCTCAAACTCTTCGGATTCCTCAATTTCTGCTACCCCCCCCTCCCCTTTTTTTTTTCCTTGACGTCGATCAATGTGACTAACGTGTTGAATCTAATCTTGTGTCAAATGATTTTCTTCGGCACACCACAACCAAAATGAATTTAGTTTGTGTCTGGCACTGGTCGCCATAATGCCTCCCCTGACGCTTGAAAAATTATTTCCCCCGATCAAATGAAAGTCTTATCAAAACATTCGAATCATGTATACTCCAAAATGCACCTTTTGATTGTTAAACAATCACACATTTTCTGCTGCCCTACTTCCCGATACAAATTACTTGCCATGACAGCCAAATTTGGTGCTGATATATACACTGCCCAGCGGCGTGCCTAGTGTTAGCGCCACCCTAGGTGGGTTAACTTTTTTGCCACGCTACCTTTCTCGATAGAAACTCTGCAGATGTCCGAAAATCCTGCCGCTCTATCTAAAGAAAAAATGACACCTGGGAAGACCAAATGTTCGCCCCCCCCCCCCCACTTCTAAGTCACTGACGTGAGTCTTTGATGACAGGGCACAAGATTCATTTTTACCCCCCCCCCCCCGGCTAAACGCTGAAACCTATTATTTTCATCCATTAACACTATAGCCCATTAGATGCCCCCGCTAGTCTTGCGCCCGGGGACATATGTACCATCTGCCACCCCTTAGCTACGCCTCTGGCCACTGAAAAACTGGCACTGCCCCCCCCCCCCGAATGTCAAAAGTGCCCCCTCGGGGGAAAATTTCTGAAAGAAACACTGGTGGAAATAACCAGCTATTTTATGTCAAGGAAGGAACTAACCCCTTTTTTACGTATTTTTAGAATCGGAAATTCAAAATCCACCGATATGCAGGTGTCATATTAATATCACAATGATAAACATTCTTTAAATTTCCTCGAGTTGGTTTCTCAGAAACGATTAGTGATGTAGATTTTTTTAATATATTTACCCAAACCCCCCCCCCCCCCAAGAACATAGCCCGGGGCCATTTAACTAATACAAAAAAAGAGAGCTGGCTAATTTCAAACTCTCTACATTGACAACATTGTTATCGAAAGCAAGTTATCGTTATTATAAGACGGCGGGAAAGGGGCCCATTTTCAACAAGATGGCGGTGTGGCCTTGCTATTTTTTATCCGGCCGTTAGAAAAACTCGTCAGTAAGATTTGTCAGTTCTACGGCCGGAAAACGTCTCATCGCATTACGTAATGTTACTATTTTTAGATAATGTTTTCGTGAAACATAGCTTCTAACAAAGTAATTCCGCAAATAGATAGCAGTAAAAAAATTTTGTAAAATCTTTCGTAAAATAAAGTTGTAAACATGTTTTCTTCTAGGTGGAGACCCACAATGCCGACTCACAGTAGAAGTACCGAACAGCTGTTTGTGAGAGGGACGAAACGGAACAACCGGATTAACATTTTATTAACATCGTAATGAGATTGGCCTGACTTGTACTCCCGGGTGTTCTAATGACAGATTCCCGCCATTAAATGACAAACCTTATAAATGCCATAATAGCTCGCTAAGTTGTGTGACGGAAATTTCGTCATGAAACGTCATTAAAATGGATGCGTGCACCAAAACGAATTTACTGGTCCACTGTAGTAGTGTCGCTGTTCTTTTACTGAATGGATCAGAAATCGAACATGTCACCCAACATGCCAGTTACCAGTAGTCCGAGCGATTCGAGCTGGTCAGGATTATTTCGCTATAAATCAAACAGGATTTTAATTGCAGGTGATCATAACAAAATTTGCGCACCACGTAGACTGATGCATCGCGCGCATTGGTGCGCCATGTCTATACAGCTTTTTTTTTTTTTTTTTTTTTTTTTTTTTTTTTTTGCCCAGCAAAATTTTACGTCCTATAAATTTTGAAACATTTCTCAGTGAAACTTCGTGCCGCCCCCCCGCCCCCCCCCCCCAACCCCGAACATTAGCCTCATTTATATTTAATGTCTTCCGGTAACAATCTCCAAATGCCGATATCTCGGGTTTGAAAAAATGACTTGCTGAGCTGGGGAATAGTTGCCTCGAACAGAGAAATTTACATCTTTAGCGAGTCTTATGTATCTCAGACCAACAAATAAACATTCATGTAAATTACAAGAAGAATAGATGTTTCTATGCATTAGTATATAAATGTTATTGTAATTGCATTAAGGCGGAGACGTCTTCGCTGCCTTTTGAATCGCGATGAAGTAATTTTTAAACATGCATTAAATTGATAATATTTTTAAAAAGGCAAATAATAAGTCAAATTGCGCCTAAAGGCGTGAAGTTGGATAAAATCCGTAAAATATTTCGATTGATTCAATGTTGAAATTTATGAAATTTTTATAGATCAACTTCTAAAAAAAGAAGGAAAAACAAAATTTTCTTTTAAAAAGGGAAAAAAACATATTGAACATAAAAAGGCACGTTCGGAAACCTGTCAGGCACATAAGCATTCCAACTAGGCGCATAAGTATTCCTACCAGGCATATGAGTTTTCCTACCAGGCATTTGAATATTCCTACCAGGCATTTGAATATTCCTGTTAGACATATGAAAAGCTCCAGCATTACAAATTTTTTTTTACAAATTCTAAATTATATGGAATTTGTCGGTTGTTCTTTTCCCTATTGGCGCCTTTGTCTTCGAAATAAAATCGAAACATTGTTAAGAAAAATTAGCAACCAAAAAAACTTAACTATTTGAGGTAGGCTTTTAAGTTATCCTGCAAGAAAAACGTGAAAGCGGAGCACGTCACGTGCCACCGAAGGGGTTGGTGTGCGGGATTTAGGGGAGAGGGTGCTGGGGGGATGGTGGTGTGGTTGAGATATACATAATCTACCCCCCCCCTATTGCTGCTTGGTGACACGTGACTCTACTGTAAAATCTAATTACACCAGACGTCGTGTTGTTGGTATAGCTAACTGAGCTAAAGCTTTCTCCGGATGATTGACGACAGGGGTCAGATAACCGTCACTACTTTGAGAACCACCACTGACATCCGTACCATGCATTGCTTCCCCTTTACTTTTTTAACAACCCTCCATGAAG
This sequence comes from Omphiscola glabra, assembly GCA_964017045.1. Lineage (NCBI taxonomy): Eukaryota > Metazoa > Mollusca > Gastropoda > Lymnaeidae > Omphiscola > Omphiscola glabra. The sequence goes on along the minus strand of OZ024797.1, from coordinate 35,419,670 downwards.
ACCTTCACATCTCAGCATTTCCTTCTCCCCGCAGATTTATCCATCTTTCTCCGGGTGATTGACGACAGGGGTCAGATGACCATCACTACTTTGAGAACCACCACTGACATCCGTACCATGCATTGCTTCCCCTTTACTTTTTAACAACCCTCCATGAAGACCTTCACATCTCAGCATTTCCTTCTCCCCGCAGATTTATCCATCTTTCTCCGGATGATTGACGACAGGGGTCAGATAACCGTCACTACTTTGAGAACCACCACTGACATCCGTACCATGCATTGCTTCCCCTTTACTTTTTTAACAACCCTCCATGAAGACCTTCACAGCTCAGCATTTCCTTCTCCCCGCAGATTTATCCATCGATAACCTTCATCCAGCCTGTTATCCATTGATTTGCTCTGTTCATACAATTATCCATCGATTCAAACACAAAGACTGTCGATGTGCGACACAAAAGAAAAACACAACAGAACAAATGTCTCTCAGCCGGGACTACTTTACTCTGTGTGTTGTATCTGTAATGATATATAACTGCGCCACCTATTGTCGAGCTTTACGCGCGTAAAGGAAAAAAAAAAAGGAAAGGAAATCCATGATAAAATTATAAAGGACGTCCCCGAACAACGGGGCGTGATGCGACGGCTGCCACCCCGCGGCGATGCCGGCGCCAGGACATGAAGAAAAAGTGCTGCTGCTAGAAGTTTCCATCGAAACGTTACGAGGCTATGGCCAGTCTGGTCCATTTCCGCGGGAATACAAAAGTATTAGGGAGAGCCGTTGCTTGCATGATTAATCGTTTGATATAAAGAAAGAAGAAAAAAAAATAGCTCTGACAATTTCTCGGTGGTTCTGTGGTCCCGGCTTCCTTTTTTTAGGTCATAGTGTGGCGCACTGAGATACTGACGACACTGAACGCGGCACAGCAATAACGTGTTGATGAGCAATCGTCATAATCGTAGCGGTAGAGTCACGAACGAGCGTGTGATTATAGACGGACTAATGAGTTGGCCAGTCGCAACGATTCGAAGATAGTTTAGATGATAGATCCTGGTTGTGTTGGCCTTATAGCGTTCTCGATAAAATATTTAAAACCGGCGTCCCTTGTTACGACTGTCATATTCCACTGATGACACGAGCGCCCTTAAAGCACTTAAGAAATAAATAATCTCGGATCTAGTTCCATAACGTGACATAAAGTGATGGCGTCGGTGGGCCGTCGAGCGCGAGCTCTTAATGCCCCACAGGCACACCCCACAAGGTCCAGGCGCCGGGTCTCCCCGCCGACAGACCATGCGGCGGCGCGCCGGGAACCTCCCCCCTGGCCTGGGGGACGTCCGATCGACCGAAAACGCTGCGTTTAAAGCGTTCGCGGTCCACTCTCCAGGCGTCAGGACGGCTTTGCTTCCAATCCGGGGGGGGGGGGGGGGAAATGGTGTTGCGTTACCACCCCTACCGCCCAGGGAGACTTTCGGTCGGGACGTTAAGGTGGGACGAAACGGTTGCCTAGGAGCGGCTTTCTCACCACCGCCTAGCTGGTTCCATAAGACGAGCCGATACAATAATTTCATCATTATGTCCCTTAGTCCCTGGACCGTTGGGGCGCCACAGATGACATGAAAACTATCCTTCTCCATTCCTTTCGGTCTTCCGCACTACGCACAGCATGGCCTAGTTTTGATCCCGTCCAGTCTTTGATGTTATCGTCCCATCTTTTTCTCTGTTTTCTTCTTCTTCTTCCTCCTCTAGTTATTATTTAACTCGTATCAAAAAAATTTTTTTGGTGTGCCATGGACATGGCTTCACTTTGTGAGACGTTTAAGAATGCCGTACGTATCTGTCTGATCGTGTTAACGCCCCTTCAGACCCCTGTCATGACTTGATAATACATAAGCGGGATTGCGCTATTATATCATGACTTTGCATTGTCTTACACTACTCACCGTCTCTCGTTTATCCAGCGCGGTGATTCTCGTAACATTTCGGGAGTCGCGAAAAGCCAGCCCTACTTTTGACGCGAGACAACTTTTTTTTTCCGACAGGGAAGGCAATTCTTAATATTCAAATTTTCATTGGTGGTTACCCTTTTGTTGGAGCAATAAGATATTAATCCTGCGATTAAGCGTTATCCATCAGTTTGAGTCCCACGGTTCTCACCTGTGTACGGCCATGCACGACCATGTACGACCAAGTACGACCATGTACGACCATGCACGACCATTACAACCACGTACGACCATGTACGACCATGTACGACTATGTGCGACGTTCGTACGAAATGTTTCATATCGCAACTGACAAGAGGAATGACAAGGTCAATTGTAGAGTTCATCTCCTCATAGGATTTTCTCATACGAGTAATAAACCGACGATTCGTTTAATACAACTCCATCAATGACAGATGTGACACACCACTGAGTTCATGGTCTATGCGATGTGTTGAAATCACTCGAATTTCCCATTCATCCATTCATTTTGGCTTCCAAGCTATAATTTCGTAATTGTAAAATCGAGTTCTTGAGATAAAACTGAGAGCGACCTGTTAGGGATCAATACTACGGCTTTCGCGCTGTGCATTCTATTTCTTATGCCCTTTTTTTAGCCAGTTCTGACAAGACGTCTTGCTTCAATACTAATTTTGAAAAAAATATTTATGAAAATCTTTCTTCCAGACTAATATTGAATATTTATTTAAGAATAATTAGGTCTGATCGGTGGCGTAGGAAGTACGTAAGAAGGAAATTGACAAAGAAAAACGAAAATAAAAATTCTTTTTCTTTTTTTGAGCAGATAATCTCAGCAAACTTCTCTTCTAGAGACCTCTAGAGATCGTAACGCAGTCATACTGACTTGTGTGTGAGTTAATTGTGTGCCAGTAGAGACCTCCAGAGATCGTAACGCAGTCCTACTGACTTGTGTGTGAGTTAATTGTGTGCCAGTCTAGTTTATTTGCCCACTGCATCGATCATTCTATAGACAAACGGTGTGACAGCCTCACTGGGTTTGGTTTACATAGACATGGCCGGGACACAGCCCCACGGAGGTTAGTTTGTATAGACAAAGCTAGACCACACACACACAGAGGTTAGTTTGTATAGACATGGCTAGGACACAGCCCCTTAGAGGTTAATTGTATAGACAGAGCTAGGACACAGCCCCACAGAGGTTAGTTTGTATAGGAAATATTAGAACAAACTATGCGGAAGCTTGAATAGAAAGACAAGCAAATAAAAGAAGACGATTTCAACTAATTGCCTTTCCTCAGCAGACAGGGCCAATTATAAAGACGACAAGAAATAGAAAGTAGTTCAAGACCTTAAGTGTTCGCCATTGCTATTGTCGAAGTATAAGGGTTGTCCAAACCCAGATTACAAGAAGTGAAAAAAAATATGCATTATCACTTCGAAATTTTTTTTATTCAAAGGACACGACATATTTTTGAGAAATGTAAAATATAAGATATAAGAAAAGAAATACGGTGAAGTTGAGGATGGTTAGAAGGAAAGTATTTGATTAATTCCATATGGTGATATTGTGCCGAAAAACTGAATTGATTTTCCTGCTGAGGAAGGCTCTTGGCCGAATCGTTCTTCTTTCATTGTCCTGTCTTTCTATTTGAATCGTCCACTTACCTTGTTCTACTATTACCTTTGCATGCAGCTTGAACGCAATCCTTCATTTATTATGATAATTGGCACCCATGCCTACACTATCGTGTCTAGAACTAGCCACACGATGTGATCCGCGGCTTTTGCGTGGCCAAATAACGTCTGATTCATAGAGATATGTTGTTGATTGGTGGGTGTATCCACGAGTGCCGAAGTGGATGCCGCGTGGTACCGGATTGTAATCCAACAAAATCCGTTACGCAATACGTTGATCGGGATGACGCGGCGATTTTTTTTTAAGGATCCCTTTCTTAAGAGACATCACTGTCTCGTCCAACCATGCGTAACACCGCAGTTAGGTAGGCACTCTGGCATGATGTACAAAACACTACGTTAGTTCTCAATGTTTGATTTTTAACAACAACAAAAAAGTGTGTGTGGGGGGGGGGGGGTTTATCAGTAGTACGTCATTGGCTTCAGAAGCAGCGCCACCTGGGTGAAACGTCATAAGCTCCCGAAGCACCGTCACCTGGCGTAACGTCATCAGCAATCAACCGACACATTTCCTTCTCGTGTTCACAGAGTTTCCCACCAAATAACGCTGCCGGCGCACCTGTCATACATTTATGGTGTCACATAATTTAATCAGGAGCTGGGATCGTCTGTCTTAGGGCGAACAGCTCCTCGGTGTACTCTTAATTACCGTGTAACCCTTTCATCTAGTGGATACTCCGGATTACATTACATTCGTCAATGCCAATTATTTGGTTAGTTCTGAGCATGGACAAACAACATTTCAGTTCGGCAAATACAATGACCCTGGTTTACTTCCGGTGCGCCCTATCCGGTTTCAGACACTGCCGCGAAACCAAACATAGGTCACATTATATTCAATATTGAATTATTATTATTTCAATTTAGTTGAAATGGGGCATGAACCTAGTTCGTTGTAGATGCTCCATTTAATAACTTTCTGCTTTGCAACGTAACAACGGTCGTGTTTAGTTCCTAGGTAGTTATTGAACAATTTCAGTATCTCCCGTGCTATCGCTTTCACTTCCTTATTACCTCTTTATCTGCCTTACGATTCTTTTATCTCTCCAACTATCTCTTTATCTCCTTTAATATTCTTTATCTCAAGTACTATTTCTTTTTATCTCCCCTACTATCTTTTTATCTCCCCTACTATCTCTTTATCTCCCCTACTATCTCTTTATCTCCCCCTACTATCTCTTTATCTCCCCCTTCATCACACAGACCTATTCCAACCTCTCCACTTTTAACTTAAGTCTCCACCCCTTCCCCCCCCCCCCCAAAACTCTCTATTACCCATTCGTAACTTTCCTTGTTCCCTTATAATCCAATAAACACTTCGACCTCTGTCCTTGTTTTAGACCAGTGGTTCTCAACCTTCTTAATGTCGCGACCCTTTATTACAGTTCTCCATGTTGTGGTGACCCCTAAAAACACATCATTTTCTTTGCTGCTTCATAAATATGTGTTTTCCGATGGTCTCAGGCAACCCCTGTGTAAGGGTCGCAACCCACAGGTTGAGAACCGCTGCTTTATACCAACATATATAAATAGCACGCCAATAAATATGATAGATGCAACACATCAACCTATCCCCATTAGAATATGATTCTGAAAAAGCAAGCACAACTAATAACTTTTTTTTTATAAGATGTATAATAATAGACGAAGTGGTGGAGGAAGGGGGTGCGGTGGGGGTGACCCCGCCCCCGGGGAGGGGGGGGGGAATCTTTTTTCTTTAATTGGAAGGACGGGATTTTTCGGCTAACTGGAAAGATTTTTTTAGTGGAAAGGGGCTGACAAATTCTCGCCCCGCATCCATCGCGGCACTAACCCTAGCTACGCCCCTGAGTAGGTGTCGAGGGTTTCTGGAAATAGTGAACACTCCACCGTCACGGTATCGACCCCGGGTAGTATTTGTTAAAATTTGACATCCCACTGTTTAGACAAAACCGCGGTGTTATTAATCATTGTCAAATGACAAAGACATTAGCGGTTCTCACCCTGTGTGTCGCGACCCCTTTTCGGGGGTCGAATGACCATTTCCAAGGGGTCGCCTAAGACCATCGGAAAACACATATACTCCACAGTTATGAAGTAGCAACGAAAAATATTTTGTGGTTGGGGGGGGGGTCGCCACAACATGTTGAACTGTATTAAAGGGTCGCGGTATCAGAAAAGTTGAGAACCACTGCTATATATATATATAAGAAAGAAAATCGATTACAATGACGCTTTGGGGGGTCTGGCTTGTTGAGGAGTATCGAGGAGATTATATTTCAGTGCTGCGGATGGGCTTTCTCCAGGCATCGCTGGTAGAAACGTGGCATCGATTGCCGGCGTTCACCGGCCCCCGACATTGTTCGATTACTACACTTCACAACAAATAGTTGACGAGTCCGACAACAGCCCCCGCCGGGTGGTGTGGTGGCGTGGTGGTGTATTGGCGACGACGACGTTTTGTGGATGGTCTGAGTATAGAGGTTATAGAGTTATATACAGTTTTAATATAATCCACCAGAAGTCGGTCGAAGGCCTACTGAAAATGCGATCTACCAGTAGTCAGTGGCAGAAGCAGGTGTGGTATAATCTACCAGTAGTCGGTGGAAGGTCTAGTTAAAATATAATCTACACGTAGCTTACGGAAGGCCCAATTATAACATAATCCACCAGTTGTCGGTGGAAGGCATACTTTAAAAAAATGATCTACCATTAATCGGTGACAGTCGCAGGTATAATATAATCTACCAGTAGTCTGTGGAAGGCCTAGCTATTATAAGCTACCATTAGTAGGTGGAAGGCCTACTTAAAATATGGTCTACCAGTAGTCGGTGGAAGGCCTAGTTATAATGTATAAGCTACCATTAGTCGGTGGAAGGTCTAGCTATTATTAGCTACCATTAGTAGGTGGAAGGCCTGCCAGTAGTCGGTGGAAGGCCTAGTTATAATGTATAAGCTACCATTAGTCGGTGGAAGGTCTAGCTATTATAAGCTACCATTAGTAGGTGGAAGGCCTACTTAAAATATGGTCTACCAGTAGTCGGTGGAAGGCCTAGTTATAATGTATAAGCTACCATTAGTCGGTGGAAGGTCTAGCTATTATTAGCTACCATTAGTAGGTGGAAGGGCTACCAGTAGTCGGTGGAAGGCCTAGTTATAATGTATAAGCTACCATTAGTCGGTAGAATGTCTAGCTATTATAAGCTACCATTAGTCGGTGGAAGGTCTAGCTATTATGTATAATCTACCAGAGGTGATAACGTAATGACGGAGAGCTCATGTTAAGCAAGTGACTATGGGATAATGTGACAAGAAGGAATCAAATTACACATTATTTTTTCAAACGGTTACAAAATTAGTACAACCGGAATTGTTAGGAAAAGATTTAAATAACAGTGGGGAATAAATGTTTACAAATATGAATTGAGAAAGCAGAGGAAAAATATTGTACACAACGTGTACAGCGTACATTCCAATTATCAAGAAATGGGGCAAAGCAATGAAGAACATTCTAGAGTTGTCTAGGCGCAACATGTACAATCTAATAATGTGCTGAATTTAAAATAAACCACTATGGACGACGGAAATAAACTCTAGAGCAGCGGTTCTCAACATATGGGTCGCAACCTCCATGGGAGCTCGAACGACCCTTTCCTAGGGGTCGCTTAAGACCATCGGAAAGCACACACACTCTACAGTTGACAACGAAAATAATTTTATGGCTGGGGGTCGGCACAACTGTACTCCCGGCGTTAGAAAGGTTGAGAACCACTGCTCTAGAGGAAGGTTTAGGGCAAAGGGTTGGAGAGATTCGGTGGAGTAAGTAGCCACTGGTATTTAATTTAAATTTAGAATTAGATTGTTATTAAAGAAAACAGCAAAGTTTAACATTTAAGCATTAGGAAATATGTAAAGCTTATGGGTTAGAAACTTTCTTTTTTAAAAAATTTTTTTTTTTTAAAAATGAAGAAAAATAATAAATAAATAAATTTAGGCCGCTACAGTGAGAACCGTTGAAAAAACTCAATTTTCGAAAAGATTTAAGTTTTTAAAAAAAAGAAAAAAAAGATGGGTTAAATTTCAGGTGCAAAGAAGTGAATTATTTAACGTTTTTTAAAGAACCAGTCGTTCGGAAATGGGTTGAAAGTGCCATGGGTAGAATGAATGGCCTCGTTCAACCCAAGAGGTCCACTCATACCGGGCGCTTTTCGCTAAATTGCTGTTTTATAAATTTCAAAAGAGGGGGGACACTTTAGCGACGTTCGTCCCCCCCACACGCCCCCCCCTCCCGAAGTCTCGGCTAGGGAGAAAGAAGAACAGTCGGTATCCGTAACGACGCCAGCTAGATAGCGGATCACTCAAATTTACTTTGGCGGTATCATTTCTGAAAGTGAACGGGAGGTTGGAGGTGGCTGCTTGCCCTTATATTATAAGACTTTGTCGTCTGGAATACGACATGCAATGTTGGCTTCAATCTTATTTTACGAATTTGAATAACTCCGATGGTAAAAAAAAAATAAAAGCGGAAAGAAGTGACAATTTACCTACTTACCTATTGTCGATACAACTGTTCCGACAAAGTAAAAGGCCCCAGAGAAGTCCCAGCGTGGTCGTTTGTTTCCCGTGAAACCTGCTAATTCCGCTTGCGAATGGATATCCAATAAGATCTTTAAATCCGTTTCATTGACATCCTTGTATTTGTCCATGAACTCCTGGATGTGCTGCTTGTATATCCGCTGTTCCAGCAGCTCGTTGTTTCGCTCCAGGGCGTTGAAGATGGCCGCCCCGGACAGCATGTACACCACCATGACGACGGCCAGCAGGAGGAACCGGGCGTTGTCCTCTTTTAAGTGGATTATCCTGCAGCAGCCACGCCTCCCTGGGCGGGACATCATCCGGCGCGAACGGGCATTGGCCTTTTTTGGCTTGCCCTTCCCCGTTCGCGCCGGGTCGGGTCCGGCGCGCGGGCTATGACGCCCCGGTTCAGGGTAGTGGTAGTCGCTTGTGTCACTCAAGCTCACGCGCTCCGCCCATTCTTCGTCGTGTGCCTCCTCCTGGTCCGCCACGGCTCCTGGACGACTCGTACGTGTCACCCAGACTGTAGAGTGCTCGCGGGTGAGTCGGGGTGTCGCACTCCTGGAGTCTACTCCCGGGGGGTAGATCTCGAGGCCGTTCTTAACGATATCGTGGATCTTAACATCGGACGGTACGTTCTCGGCAGACGAGCGGTAGTATTGTCTCAGAGGCCTCGAGGCGTGGCCCTCGGGGACACTCTTGGTGCTACCCTGGAAACCGTTTTCTGAAGATGTATTGTACCCGTATTGATGTGTCCTGTGTATGTTATTAGTGCAACCACTTTTGCTACCGTTACCGCGCAAATCCGGGACAGATCGAACCAAGCCGGGACTACATCCGACTCCACGGCTGCCGCTCGGGCCCTCTTCTGGATTAAGGGTTACCTTCCCGTTGCTTGCGTAGCCTTTAGTGTTTTTCACACCACCGGGGTTCTCATCGTGTGTGGTTTTAGCCTGCGGTAGATTGTCGCCGTTGTCTGTGCTACCGTTGTGGCCTGTGCTCCCGCTTCCCAAGCCACCTTGACTGCCTCCACCTGGCCTACCCTCCGAGGGTTCTAAAACCTCGCTTGTTGGGACATTGATGACCCTCTTCGGGCTGCTTGTTTTGCGTCTCGGTAAAAATGAATTTTCCTCGTGGGCGCCACTGCCGCCGCTCTCCCCGGTGTTGTCAGCAGACCACGCAACTCCGCTGGATTTACCGGCACTGCCGCCAGGCCCGCTTATCTGGCCGACCCTGCTTCCACCAGTTATATGCTTGGGCGGGACGGTCCTGGAACGAGTTTCCTGACCACCTTGAGACAACCGAGGGACGCTGCCTCGACTCTCGTCGTAGATGCTACTCCTGCGACGCCCCTCGGTCAAGGAGCTCCGCCTATCTCCGCCAATGCAAGCTTCCCCAGCCCCACCCCCTTCATGGTCACTCCCCAGGCTGATGGGTTGCTCGATGGCCCAGGTCTGAGCAGGGCCGACCTCTACATCCCCTGTTGAATGCGAACGCCGGGCGCTGCTGATGCCACCCTGAAGCTCATTGGCTAAGTAGGGCTCTGAAGTCGGCAACTTGCCATATCCGCTGTTTCTAAAAATAGACCTGTCAGTCTCTGTAATTTTGACGTGGCCTCGATCTTTGCCGAAGAATCCGGTAATGTTGAAAGACGCCAACTCCCGTGTTTTGTCCCTGTCAAAATTTTCAACTTTGTAAAGTGCCTCAGATTTATTGAAAAAACAATTATAACTCTAAGTTGTGCTCATATTTCTAACGTCAGAGTATCATGATTACTATCACTGCACCATCATCAAGTCCATATCATCATTGTAATAATTGTCATTGTACTATCAGCATTTTGTGCATGGTCATAATTTGACGATGAAGGCTTCTGAACTGTAATTCCTCGTCGTCCTTTTCTTGAGTGTTCTCGAAATGATATGCACGATGCTGCAAATTGGACGATCCTATTATATCTGAAACAAACAACAAAAGAAGAGATGTTAGGGTTACCAATATTGATAAAACAGCAACTTAAAAAAAATTCGTCCGTCTACCATCTCTCGCTACGCTAAAAATAAACATAAAAGATTTTACTGTAAACAAATATGATGTGAAAGAATATTGAAATGTGCATTCAAACAATGTTAACCAATTACCGATACCAAAGCCTTTCGGTGTATTTTGGTTTACGAGCACAGTGCTTGGAAAGGATTAGGGACAATGACTGCACCTGCTTCTGAGGCCTCCCACAGATGATAGAAAGATTAAGGCAGTCGTTTCTTCCAAGCTCCCAGCACATTAGTGACTGAGGCAGCCGTTTCTTCCAAGCCTTCAGCACATTAGTGACTGAGGCAGCCGTTTCTTCCAAGCCTTCAGCACATTAGTAACTGAGGCAGCCGTTTCTTCCAAGCCTTCAGCACATTAGTGACTGAGGCAGCCGTTTCTTCCAAGCCTTCGGCACATTAGTGACTGAGGCAGCCGTTTCTTCCAAGCCTTCAGCACATTAGTGACTGAGGCAGCCGTTTCTTCCAAGCCTTCAGCACATTAGAGACTGAGGCAGCAATTTCTTCCAAGTCTTCAGCACATTAGTGACTGAGGCAGCCGTTTCTTCCAAGCCTTCAGCACATTAGTGACTGAGGCAGCCGTTTCTTCCAAGCCTTCAGCACATTAGTGACTGAGGCAGCCGTTTCTTCCAAGTCTTCAGCACATTAGAGACTGAGGCAGCAATTTCTTCCAAACACCTAGCACAGTGAATTGCGGTCATACAGAGTCCCTCTTAAAGTCTTACCACCAGCTCCAGATAGGGGGGAAAAAACGGGAAGATAAAGTAAACGATACAGCCACGTTTTCTCAAAAGAAATTCAGGAATCATTGGAATGAACACTAACGGTTTGGGGGGCGGGGGGAATACCGACAGATTCAAGCTCTCCTCCCTCACACACCTTTCTTTTTTTTTTTGATGAATTAATGTTCTTTCTGTGCATAACGATTCTGCTCAATTTGCTGACTCCACCGCCTTATTTACGGTACAGCGAGCTAACCTAGAGAGGTGGGTGGGTTTGGTTCACAAGGAAACTGATTTTCTTCCTCCATCTATTTCTTTCTGGAGCTCGTGGGGGGGGGGGGGGGTGGCACGTAGGCACAAGTACTTAGAATGGATTTTCAAAGAATTTTTGGCTTCATGGCGTATTTCATAATCTCAGCTAGATAATTGGCGTAATGTAGAACTGTCTTATTTAGTGACCTTACCTGGAAGACACCAAATGAAATTATCTCATACAAACAGGGGATGTGTATTGTCTGAATATGTCTGGTTTCCAACCAGAGGCGTAACTGGGTTTTTGACGCCGTTGGCTAATTGATTTTTGTCGCCCTTGATAATTAAATGAAAATTTAAAAATTAGAGATTTAGCGGCGCCCTTTTGAACTGGCGCAGGCCGGCGCCCTTGGCAGCTGCCCCAATGCCAAGCCGTTGTTACGCCTCTGTTTCCAACTCATAATCAAGGGCTTTACTAAGGGGTCGCCGACAGTGTGAAAAAAAATTTGATTAAATATTTTTTTTAAAACATTTAACCGGTGTGCTGATGAAAGCTTGAACAATGTTTAAAACTTAATTTTCGATGCGTTATTTCTCACCACATTTTTATTTGTAATGAATCGGAAAAAGGGGGGGGGGGCGCTGCAGAGAAATTGAATTTTTCTGAAATGGGGTCGTAACTTCAATTAAGTTTGGGAACCCTGTGGTCTAAATCATCTTATCGAAATGTCGTATTATCTTATAGAGACATGCATATCCTTCAGAATATTGATTTTAGGAATCGAAATTTAAAAAAAAAAAAATCCAGTCATTTATTATATAACTGAATTCAACTTTTAGGAATTCTTATTTCGCTTAATTCCTGCTTAATTTTGCTTTGAGAAACACGATTCGAAAAAAATGAATTGTTGAAGCATCTGTCAAGGGTCGTTGAATTGTCCATACACTTCGGCTATATTGAATGTCTTGATGTGGAAAGCGAAAGCAGTAATAAAAGACGATAGCATTGTGTTTGAGTTTTATTGTTTTTTTTTGGTTGTCCACCGCACGAACTGTAATTGATAGGTTAATTTAACACACACACACAAAAAAGTACTAATAATGGTGGGGATGTTTTATTTGAGTTTAAAATAATAATGAGCTCACGTTGGAGATGGTGTGTCCAAACATTGTGCTGACATTGTCGCAGTTCCTGTGGGTTATTCTTAAAATTATTATCATAGCTAGCAATTGCCCGTCAAACAATGCGTGAACTTCCACATCTACTTATGTTGTTTGCATTTAAGTAACGAGCTTTATAAGAATCCGATTAAGTGCTTCCCCCCACCCCCCACCCCCACCCAGTTTTCGCAATGGCACATTTTTTCCACGCCCCTTATCTATTGAAACATGATAATGTCCCACCCCCTTTTCGTACAGCAGATTTATAACGCCCTTTTTAAATTGAAACTATTACCGTAACCCCCCCCCCCCCAGCCCCGCCCCCCCCCCCGCCCCCCCGGTCATTGATGAAGATTTATTGCTGATCGACTCCATGACGTGTTCTGTTTTACAGCTGACATGGCTGAATGGCAAAAAAAAAACAACAAACAACAAACCAGCAAACATATATCTATGTTAAGTCATTGGACCCACATTTCGTTTAAAATTTGTGCGACTGTTTGCAGGAGCGTCAGAGTTGCGTTTATCGATAATAATAAATATTTATTACTGACTTTATCGGACTGACAACAACACTTTTGAATCAGCAGAAGAGCAAGGAAAGGGGAAAGAAATTTTAAAAAAATTAAGGAAAAACAAAGTGTAATTAATAGCCTAGGAGATTTGGGAATGTATCAGAAGCCAGTATAGGAACTTCTCATTCCTACCAAAGACAATCAGGGACTGGAACAAGCTTCCAAAAAGGATCAGTTGAGGCGACAACACTTGACTCATTTGCGTCTATTGCCTCAGGCCTTCCAACCCCTAGTGCATGATACCCTCAAACAGTTACTCTTGTAACCAGTGAAATATCCTCATCAACACCAGGCACAGAGACATTGCAAATCCCATCTACATTCATAGGAGCCATAATGATCAATAAATTGATCGTGGGCCCTTAATGTATAGAAGAAGAAGAAGATTTTAATGGATTTGAGTGATGTGAAGAAATGCTCGTTTTTTAGTGGTTCACATCTACGTCACGTCACTGAACGTTCCTGCAATATTTATGGTCAAGTCGGTGCCAGGATACTGTTTTGTTTAAAAATACTAAATAAAGTCATTTCTCTTCATTTTTTTTTTTTTTTGCCTGACAATTGCAGTCAACCGAAAATAAAATTGATTGAAACCTGTTTGGTTGATTGGCTTCAACATCTCATAAAATGATATGTGCCATTCGAGAAAAGACGGCATCAGAGTTTTTTTTTTTTTTTTTTTTTTTTGGGGAGGGGGGGGGGTAGAAATCTGCTTTGTGGAATATTAGGCTATGTGGCCTATTGGTTGTGATGTTAAGTAATTATTATTATGTTTTCAAATTAAAAAAAAAATTACATTGCAACTGTGTGTTGAAAGTCGGCTTTTTTTTTTTTCATTGTTTGAGTTGAGCCATTTCAATAAAAATCTAAATTTTAAAATTCACCCAACGGATTCGCTTTTGATGTTCTGTATCAAATATCGATAATAATTATGATTTTTTGAATTGTTTCCACTTCGTTCGCAGAAAAAGGGCGGAATTTTGAGGAATTTTGTTTACAGTCTTCTCCAGCGGAATCTTTATTAATAATGAAGTTAATACCAACCTGTAAATTTGTAGCTAGGAAGGGGGGGGGGCGCAAAAATAAATTTAGATCCGCATTGGGCGCCATAGAAACTTTAATTTTTACTTAACCCCTAAAACATTGTTTCGTATAAACCCTTTATACGCATTTTTCATTTTTAAAAAAAATTTATTTACGTGTTCTAATGTCCCACCCGTCTTTACACCGCAGAGTTATTTCACCAACGATTTCAGAAAAACGAAATAAAATATTACGCAACAAACGCACTTGCGCTTTAAAAATAAAAGAATCTCATTTAGCGCAGTTATTAGGAATTGTATTTCATGGAATGCATGTTAACATGTTTCCTTCATTCCCCCTCCCCCCACTCCTTGGAAAAACATATTTTTGCGGGGTTGGCGTTGAGGGTACTGCTGAAAACTTGACAGAATTTATTTGTCATCGGCAGCGAGTCTACGTGCCGAGTTTCAGCTGGGTAGCTTGGCGGGAAGTGGGTCGATTAGCCGTCCGAAGATATATCCTCTCCCCCCCCCCCTTTTTCAGCACACAAAAGTGAAGTTATATTGAAAAAGAGCACATCTTATTTTTGAAAAGATATTTCAGAAATATAATGCAACAAAAAAAAGCTCTCTTGAAAAAAAATATTAAAAAAAGGAACAACTTTGAACAGTCAGTTTTGAAACGATCGTCTACAGCAGGAACAACTTTGAACAGTCAGTTTTGAAACTATCGTCTACAGCCTCATGTCACAGCCTTTGGGGACCATAGGCAAGGTAATGCACTGAGGCCACCTGGAAGCGTGAGGCCCTGGTCAACTTTTCACCGTTGAGGCCGCACTACGAAAAGTTTAAAAAACAAAAAAACAAACAAAAAACAAACAAAATAATAATTTAAAAAAAAAAGAAAGAAAATTATGAATCGTAAAAAAGGTTTCCTTTAAAACAACAAAAAAAAAAAAAAGGTAAATCAAAAGAACGACCGGAAACAATTCCGTTAAAAAGATAACAAACAAACAAAAAAAACTGACTAGCTTTTCAATCATCGGTGTTATTCGTGAGTGTGTGTGTAAGTGTGTATGAGAGATAGAGAGAGAGAGAAAGGAAGAAATAGAGATAGAGAGATAGGTCGGGAGTTAGGGAGGGAGGGAGATTGGAGAGAGGGGGGAGAGATGAAGATAGATAGAGGGAGAGAGAGAGAGAGAGAAAGAGAGATAGATAGAGAGAGGGGGCAGAGAAAGGGGGAGTGAGAGGGGGAGAGAGGGGGGAGAGATGGAGGGAGGGAGAGATGAAGATAAATAGAAGGAGAGAGAGTGAGAGATAGGGAGAAAGAAGGAAAGGGAGATAAATATATATATATAGAGGGAGGGAGGGGTGAGGGAGGGAGCGAAAGAGAGAGAGAGGGGGAGAGAGAGGGAGAGAGAGGACAATCGAAAAGAACTTAACGTTATTTTCCAGCCATCCATACTCCAACTTGAGTTTAGACCAACGAATGGTTCACGAACTTGAGATGGCCGAAATGAATACCAGGCAAAGAACTGATTGGTTCCAAAAGGCGGTCAAGCCATTGCCCAGTTCACCTGATCTACTGATCTATAAGCCACCGGTTTAGAAATAGAGAGAGTGTGGGAAGTGTGTGTGTGTACGTTTTTTTTTTGTCGGCGTGTGTTTTGTTTGAGTGTGTGTTTGTGTGTGTGTGTGTATGTTTGTGTGTGTATGTTTGTGTGTGTGTGTGTGAGAGAGAGAGAGAGAGAGAGAGAGAGAGAGAGAGAGAGAGATGGGACGTACACAAATTTTATCCCAAAAATTGTTAATTGTACAAGACTAAGAGAAGGCCTACAGACCTATCTAAAATAATTAACACCTAAGTAAGGTAATAGTAAGCAGAGATTAGAATATGGGTAATTTAAGATATTAGAATATGGGTAATTTAAGAAATCGGAATATGGGTAATTTAAGAAATTGGAATATGGGTCATTTAAGAAATTGGGATATTGGGTAATTTAAGAAATTGGAATATGGGTAATTAAAGAAATTGGGATTTGTGTAATTTAAGAAATTGGGCTATGGGTCATTTAAAATAATTGAGCTATGACTAATTTAAGAAATTGGGATATGGGTAATTTAAGAAATTGGGATATGGGTAATTTAAGAAATTGGGATATGGGTAATTAAAGAGATTGAAATACGGGTAGTTTCATTTTTGGAGTCGGAGTTAGAAAACTGATAACCTTCTCAACTTCATTGAAGTTGAATGAAAAAATGGCGTTACGTTTTACACTTTTTTCACATAAAATTACCCCCCCTCCCCCCCCTGCCTCGTTTTTTTTCTTCCTTTCCTCAACTCTAAAAATCCTCTCTAACAAATCCACAGAGGGCTTACGCCTTGTCAATTTCTCCGAACAGTTTAAAATGATGTCTTCATGCAGGTGGTGGCGTAGCTAGGGTTAATACCGCCCCGGGGTGGGCCCAATAATTTTGCCACCCTAGTCCACGAATAAAAAAAAAGAAATCACCAGTTTGTCTAAAATTCCACCCCTTTATATAAAATGCCACCCCCTTTATTTAAAGACACAAAAAAAGTGGCGCCCATTAGTGGGCCGGCCCCCTCCAAATCCCCGTTTCTACGCCCTTGCCTGCAGGTGAACGAGTGTTTCTGGACATTTTTAATACATACCCTTCCTAGCCCGTATTTGATTATTTGGGGAAGGGGTGGCGGGGCGTCCTTATCATTCAATAAAAATATAGTAATGTAGGGATAAACCGGGTGCTGTTTTTTTACACTTGGTCCGGTTATTTTAAGAAAATACCAGGTGGGTCGAAGTGTATACAAAAAGAGTTAATTGCTCATTTTCTATAATATGATACGAATTCTACTGCCCTATGTCGTAGTGAGAGTGTATTGATCTATGTCGTAGTGAGAGTGCACTGCCCTATCTCGTAGTGAGAGTGCACTGCCCTATGTTGTAGTGAGAGTGCATTGCCCTATGTCGTAGTGAGAGTGCACTGCCCTATGTCGTAGTGAGAGTGCACTGCCCTATGTCGTAGTGAGAGTGAACTGCCCTATGTCGCAGTGAGAGTGCACTGCCCTATGTCGTAGTGAGAGTGCACTGCCCTATGTCGTAGGGAGAGTGTCATGCCCTATGTCGTAGTGAGAGTGCACTCCCTGTGTCGTAGTGAGAGTGTCATGCCACTGTCAACCGTCTGTGTCAAGAAATGACCCACTGTTAGGGACAGGCAGTTATAGGATCCCGGGATAGAGATGACGTTGTACAAAACACCGCCGATGGAGACGAAACTGTCGTTCCTTTTCCAACAGATGCTCAGGAAACAACAATCGTAGTATAACGAAAATAGCAATAGCTTGCTGTACCGGGCTACTGTAAAGACTCACAGGCGCACTCATGCCCGAAGTGAAAGGGCGGCCCGTGACCCAGTTCTGTGTGGTGTGCAGCGCGTGTCCCCAGTTCTGTGTGGTGTGCAGCCCGTGACCCAGTTCTATGTGGTGTGCAGCTCCCTAATAAAGATGTGAAACAACAGTAACATTAAAAAAATATTTTAAAAATTTACCGGAGTTCAGACGTTACGCATGATTTTCGCTGCGTGGCAGAGGAGCAAAAAAAAAAACAGCAACACCGAATAATAGTCGCCTCCTTCTAAAGTTAAAAAAAAAAATCAACTTTTTTACCGGAGGTCAGACTCACGCATGAACCTCGCTGTGTGACAGCCTTTTTTTCAATCAGTACTTTTAATATAAAACTTGTTTAGTTGGGGGGATGGCCGTTAGTGAAAATGTGCAGGGCACACCAGAAGCAAAATATATATACGAGATTGGTATAAAAAGGTCGTGCGCATACATAAATCTAGTCACATTATTGAAAAACTGTTTGCTTATAAATCTGTGTCACTGTTTTTCTTCAAAAACGAATCATGGAATTGAAATGAAGACAAGACCCACTGCTTTAGATCTAGAGCGTTCCGTCCGTTCTCCAGGCCCGCGCCATCGCGTGGCGTTGATTCCAGGTCTAAACAGTTTACACTGACCCTGTCTTCTGCACCTACCGGTGACCCAGCCGGGCACGTTTGAAAAGTGGGGGGCACCAAACAACCAGAGGCAACGATAACATGTGTTCGCGTCTCTTAGCGCCCTGGTTATTTGTCGTTGCTGGCGCCCGGCATGGTTTGCGGATGGTGTGTCCCCCCAATGGAGATGTAAATACAATCTTCCAGAGTTTAATTGAGTCTGGTGCGGACGGTCAGCGCAGAGGTACAACGGGGAACATGTCTTCAAATGAAACCTCTTTTTGGTCCCGTTTCAGAAGCTGCCATAAAGATTTCGGAAAATATGATTTATGGATCTAGGGTACAAGATCACTTCAGAATAGTTTTGAAAATTAACTCTTCAGTCCATTATAATAGTTTTGAAAATGAACTCTTCAGTCTATTTTACCCCAAAGTCAAAGTCAAAGTCAAAAGACTGTTTCCGCCTGACTTTTATGTTATGACTGCAATACAAAGACAATGAGATAATTAAAGGCAGATGTAGGCCCGTGGCGTGGGGGGGGGGGGGCCTTCAAGGTATGACATAGTTTCACCTGTTTTCAATCCTTTGCTGGTGCATACCCGCATAATTGAGACACTGATTGGTTATAATGAGTGCAAAGACAACAGCTATGGGACTATTATCTGACATCGCTGTACATTTTTTACACTGAAAATCATCATCGCAATGATGAATGACGTTTAATCAAATAAGAGATCTATCCCATGGACATAATTGATGGCTCAATCCAACAAGAGATCTATCCCATGGACATATTTGATGGCTAATCCAACAAGAGATCTATCCCATGGACATATTTGATGGCTCAATCCAACAAGAGATCTATCCCATGGACATATTTGATGGCTCAATCCAACAAGAGATCTATCCCATGGACATATTTGATGGCTCAATCAAACAAGAGATCTATCCCATGGACATATTTGATGGCTCAATCCAACAAGAGATCTATCCCATGGACATATTTGATGGCTCAATCAAACAAGAGATCTATCCCATGGACATATTTGATGGCTCAATCAAACAAGAGATCTATCCCATGGACATATTTGATGGCTCAATCAAACAAGAGATCTATCCCATGGACATATTTGATGGCTCAATCAAACAAGAGACCTATCCCATGGTCGCCATGGACATATTTGATGGCTCACGTAAGCAGGATTAACCGAATCCGATTCTGAACAGTGTCTATCTCAGCTGGGTGCTATCAACACAAGACTATCAACACACACTAATACAAGTATATCAACATACACTTATACAAGTAGATCAACATACACTCATACAAGTAGAACAACATACACTCATACAAGTAGATTAGCACACACTAATGCATGTAGATCAGCACACACTCATACAAGTAGATCAACATACACTCATACAAGTAGATCAACATACACTCATACAAGTAGAAGAACATACACTCATACAAGTAGAACAACATACACTAATACAAGTAGATCAACATACACTCATACAAGTAGATCAGCACACACTATTACAAGTAGATCAACATACACTCATACAAGTAGATCAACATACACTCATACAAGTAGATCAGCACACACTCCTACAAGTAGATCAGCACACACTCATACAAGTAGATCAACACACACTAATACAAGTAGATCAACACACACTCACAGTTTTGATATCACTTAAACCAGTGGTTCTTAACCAGCGACCCACAGTTTGAGAAACGCTGGCTAATTACGCTTCTAAAAAGGGCGATTTTCACGTGGCTTTGGATATTTTTTGTCAAACCTTTTTTTCAAACCTTTCAAAGACAATCCTTTCTACCACAACATCTTTGTTTGTGTACAGACTATAACCCCATTGCATGTATCCTGGTACCCAAAGCTGGCTATAGTTATTTCAGTCAGTGGCGTAGCGAGCTTAACTCGCGCCCGGGGCACAATACCTTTTTAGCGCCCCCAATACCTTTTTAGCGCCCCCCCTTTATTCGAAAACCATACAATATATAGTAAAATATACCATTTGGCGCCCCTTTGTGAGTAGCGCCCGGGGCATGATCCCCCCCCCCTTGCTCCCCCCTCACTACGCCACTGATTTCAGTTTGCCGTTAAAGCTTTATTTAGAAATGTCCTAAACAGAAAATCGCAAGCGACGCTTCGGTCGTTAAGGCCCAAAAAGAACGAGATCACGTATCAGGGGTTATCATGGCCTAATTCTACCTAATAGCCGTTGATCAGCCGTGGACAATTTGGAGAGAATGGAGAGGAGGGTGGGGGGGGAAACACGTGGATGGGACTTTTGGAGGGGAAATTAGGGGGGACACTTGAATAGGACGTTTGTAGAGACATTTGAAGGGGATTTTTGCAATGGACGCTTGAATGGGACACATGTGGTAACAGACATCTCTTTGTCTGTTTAAACCATTTCTGGAC
Source organism: Omphiscola glabra (assembly GCA_964017045.1). Classification (NCBI taxonomy): domain Eukaryota; kingdom Metazoa; phylum Mollusca; class Gastropoda; family Lymnaeidae; genus Omphiscola; species Omphiscola glabra. Next base: position 35,399,203 of record OZ024797.1, on the reverse strand, counting down.
AAAACATGCTTACACCATGACCCGAATACCCCTGAGTTGTAAAGATGACGTCACTCGGTAATCAGTTTTGTCATTTTGGATAACTGGATATTCGGAATGGTGTTTAAACAATTTGTTTATAAGAGCTTATTTGCTTAAGTTTCTGTTCAGAATTCTATCGTGAGATATTTTCACCAGCGAAGGCGTTTGACAGGCACTCGGATAAACGGCAAAGAGGTGATAATATGCGTCATAATGTGACATCCCGGCCTTGGCCCCTCTATATCCCAATGTGACTTCCTGGCCTGAGGTCAGTTCAAATCATAATGTGATATCCCGGCCTGTGGTCAATTCACGTCACAATGTTGCAAACCGGCTGGGGCCCAATGTGACATCCCGGCCTGGGCTCACTCACATCACAATATGACATCCCGGCCTGGGCCCATTCACATCACAATATGACATCCCGGCCTGGGCCCGCTCACATCAAAAAATGACATCCTGGCCTGTGCCCACTCACGTCATAATGTGACATCACGACCTGGGGTCAATTCACTTCTTAAACGCTGCTAATCTCCCGCCTGAGAGGCCCAATTGGATTGCCCGGCGCCTGGCGATTCCCGTAAAAATGGTCGATCTCATTACAGTTGTCTTACATCTTCTCTACTTGAGCTGAGTGCTGGTGTGCACTCGTGTGTGTCTGTGTGAGAGAAAGAGAGAGAGAGAGATAGAGAGAGGAGAGGGAGAGAAAGAGTGTTTGTATATTTGTGTTAGGGGGAAGAAGCATATCCGTATGTGTGTGTAAAAAAAAAAAGGGGGGGGGGGTTGGAGACTTGTGAAGAGGCTTTTTGAGGATTCTAAATATTTTTTCATGGGGACCTGAAAACATGCTTTAATTTAACACACGAAAAAAAACCACATCATGCCCCCCCCCCCCCCGGCCTACCCAAAGAAAAAATATTAGTTAATTTTCGTCTCAATAATTGAGACCACTAACACATATATTCCAGGGTCGATTTAACAAAACACTAAAAGACGTCTACCCAGGGCCGGTCTTAGGCCACTGTAACCTATGCGGCCGCGGTGGGCCCCGCACTTTCATAGGCCCTGCCCCGAATTAATTTTCTAATACAAAATCTTAATTTTTCACCTATTATCCTTATCCTCTACCAAGAATGGGCCCAGCGCAATCCGTTTCGCATAGGGCCCCGCAATTGTTAGGGTCGGCCCTGCGTCTACCCCCCCCCCCAAACATACACACACACACAAATATTTTTTAACACCTGATACCATGATCTCGACGTAATGTCCTTGACCTTAAAATGCCGATCAGTGCCTGGAGATGCTTTCAAGCGCCGCCGTTGGCTGACCCAGTTTGGATCAGACATAAATATGTAAATTCGTCCCATCTCGTGTTGCCGTCCCACAACGGACACATCCCCTCGTATGTCGTGTCGAGCTTCTTTTTTTCATGTGACAATCGATAAGTCCATGGCGTAGATCGTGACCTGCCAAGTGCTGCTGTCTATGTAATGTTGCTGGTATATAGATCTGACACAGGCTTGTGCGCCTAACGTCTGTCACAACAAGGTCTGTCATAGATATCAGTTCATCTTTTGAATGGGTTGATGAGGCGCGGGGGGTGGGGGGGGTGGGGGGGGGAATGAGACATGGATTACATTTGAGATGTAGCAATCCAGTGAGGTAAAGAGTGGATCGGACCATGACTCCAGAGAGTCGTTCTTTTCTTTTTATTTTTGTTGTTGTATTTTTTCGACGTAAATTCTTGTGGTGGAAGAATTCTACTGTGTCATAAGATCTGTCAACATCACTAAAACCACAGCCAGGCAGCATCGTAGATGAGGCTAGAGCAACCAGGGGTGGGCCAAGATTTCTGCCAGCCCCCCCCCCCCCCCGCCACTAAAAAAGAACACAGCAGTTGGCCGAAAATGCCGTTCCTCAATAAAAAGAACAAATATAGAGTCGCCCGGGACTGACCACCCCCTTCCCTTCCCTTACAACGCCCCTGCATCTAGACTCATATTGTGTTAACAAACCGTTGTATGAATCTTATGTTGACATAATCCGACAGCCGCTTTGATTGCGTAACTTACGTGTACGCGCTTCTTTGACCTATTCTCCTCTGCGGGCGATTTACGACGGCATTAAACAAGTAGCGAAGAGAACGTTAATCCACTTACGACCATGTGGTGGCCAGGCTACCTGAGCTACCTGCATACGTTCAGCGACGACGCCAGGTGAGATTGACAGAAAGTCGTTGGCGACCAGAGATTTATGAGCCAGCTTACGTGGAAACCGTTTGGCCACATATTTTAATCGGGGAAATGTTTGCACAGCCGGGATGCGGAGAAGAAAGCCGACACGAATTGTGCTCCAGGTGTTAGAAGGATCGATCTTTTTAATTTTTTTTTTGGTTTTGTTAAACGACTCCCAATCCGACATGTCAGGAGACTTTTATTTGACAGCGGACAAATTCGGAGAGATGAATGACGCTAACACTTCTACACTTCCTTGAAATTTCGACAAAGTTCTACCAAAATCGAGAGATGCTGAAATGTTTGGGATACCGAGTCTAAAACGAATGTGACAATGAATTGAGACTCACTGGTTCAGACATTCGTCTTCCTTGAGTTCAGTCTGCCCTCACCGCACTCCCCGTCTTACTCCACTGAGTCAGACGCCCTCACCGCACTTCCCAACTAGCCCACTTGGTCAGACGCCCTTAACGCACTCCCCTTCCTATTCCACTGGGCCAGCCTGACATGATATTGTATTTCCCTACTTATTAACTTTGCAAACGGTACCCAAAAAAAAATAATCTTAATTTCTCTTTTTATTTCAGAAGAGCTTAATAAATTCTAGAAATAGCCTGGAAAATTAAAATGTTGTTATGAAGGATGACGTATTTTTTAGCACGACTATCTCGCGTCCCATGACCCCTCGTGAACTCTCGTGACCGCCTTTGAAGTGTGGCTAGAAAAACCTTATTTATTTTAGTCAGGAGAACTGTCGAAAATAATATAATATTCTGGATAAAACGAGAAGGCAAAACAATGCATTAGACGGTTCTAGACATTAGTAGGAAATGCCTATAAAAAGGCTGACCGATAGAGAGAAGGGAGAGATTTTGTTTTGATCACGAGATGCTATGTCATACTTTGTTGTGTGTAGAGTTTTCTATTTCCTCATACAATTTTGTGCTCATTGTATTTTTATATACAGTACCGGTACCAGAAAATCTGTAAGTTTATAATTTTAATAATATTTCTCTTGCTGTTATTATTTACTTGAAGTTCACAAATTAAAAAGGTTATTAATTGTAATTAGCTCTGGCCTTGATTGTCGTTGTATTTGGTATTATTTTTAAACGTTGGTATCATCCTTTATAATGGACTGTTTCTAGAACGAGCCATAGTCTAAAATTAAGAGATTAAATTCTCCATCTATAACGGTCCGTAATAATGTCTTTACAGTGGCATAGCTACGTCTAGTGCCACCCGGGGCGATAGAATTTAGGCCCTCCACCCCAACCCTTTCCACACACACACACGCACACACACACGCACATCCACACACACAAAGAAATTATTCTACCGACGTAGCTCCCCGAATTGCAAAAAAAAAAGTGCCACACGGGGCGGACGACCCCTCTTTCCTCCGAGACTCCATTTTTACGCCACTGGTCTTTTTTTTTGAAATACCACTAGAATAAAACAAAGAGTGTTGGCGTAAATTGGTTTTTAAAAAAAGCAGGTTTAATTTTACATGCCTGTGTTATCCCTTCTTTGATAATTTAAATTGTTCTGTTCTGTCTTTCCTTTACGGTCGTCAATCTAGATTAGCACAAGAGATTAGTAATATTGTGTACTGACTTGTGTTTATAAATACATCTGATGTATTCGATTTAAAGAAAAAAAAATGATCCTGAAAATGTTTGTTGACGTCATCTTCATAATAAATTATTCAGATCTTAAGGACTAGCCGCGAGGTATGTTCCACATATACGGGTGGACCCATACATCTGTCTCAGATTTCTAGTTGCAATAAAAATATAAATACCAGCAAAAAAAAAAAAAAAAAAAAAACACACACACAGACACACACAAACAAACAGATTGGTTTTCGATTCGGTTTTTAACGTCATAACACCGATTACCGTTTTTTTTTTCGGAATCGAATATAGCAAAATCGGAGTTATGACATTTGTGTATTTTTTTTTCTCTGAGTGGGCAGCTATGGCAATGGGCCACGAGCTGAGGCTATTTATAGGTCATAAATACCGTGCTATCGAACATTGAATGATGGGCTGGCTTAGATCAATAGATATACGCCATGATTTGGGGATATTGAAGTAAGCTCAACTCGCCAAAATAACGCTTACTATCGACACAGATGCTCATCAGTTGCAATTACTTCAAAACTAAATGTTAACCGATGCGATTCAAAGAAGAAATACGGAAAGATTTCAAAAAAATCAAATAAATAATAGTAAATAAATAAATGTCACGACCCTTGTGATGGATGAAATGACATTTGGTTGGAGACAATACAAATGCCGATATGTCAACCGATGTCAGATGAGCGATTTCGCAAAGTCTCCAATGTCTTCCTGGTTAGGCGTCATTTGGAAGATGCTTTTTTTAAAAACTTTTTTTAAAAACCCAATTTACTAAGCTTATCATGGGCGAGTTTTGTGGGTTTTTGTTGTTGTTGTTGTAGCTGTTATTTTTTTGGTATGCCCATTAAACTTCTTATGTCTATATGTGGAATCATACAGAGCTAATTATTGTGTACACAGCTCTTTCTCTGTAGTATGAGGGGAATTTGTCCCCGAACAGATCGGTGCAGTATTGCGTGGTACTCGTTTAGGTTACCATCAGAAGGTTCTTGGAAGTCCTGTCAGCTGACAGCCATATGGTTCTTGGAAGTCCTGTCAGCTGACAGCCATATGGTTCTTGGAAGTCCTGTCAGCTGACAGCCATATGGTTCTTGGAAGTCCTGTTAGCTTACCGCCATATGGTTCTTGGAAGTCCTGTTAGCTGACAGCCATATGGCTCTTGAAAGTCATGTTAGCTGACAGCCATATGGCTCTTGGTAGTCTTTTTAAGTTGACTACAAGATGACTCTTGGTAGTCCTCTAAGTTGACAATGAGAAGGCATTTTGGTAGTCCTGTCGGTTGTCCACCAGAAGGCGCTGGCTAGTCCTGTAAGTTGTCCACCAGAAGGCTCTGGCTAGTCCTGTAAGTTGTCCACCAGAAGGCTCTGACTAGTCCTGTCAGTTGACCACCAGAAGGCTCTGGCTAGTCCTGTCAGTTGACCACCAGAAGGCTCTGGCTAGTCCTGTCAGTTGACCACCAGAAGGCTCTGGCTACTCCTGTCAGTTGACCACCAGAAGGCTCTGGCTAGTCCTGTCAGTTGACCACCAGAAGGCTCTGGCTAGTCCTGTCAGTTGACCACCAGAAGGCACTGGCTACTCCTGTCAGTTGACCACCAGAAGGCTCTGGCTAGTCCTGTCAGTTGTCCACCAGAAGGCTCTGGCTAGTCCTCCAAATGGACACACCATTCCGTCACCGAAGGTATTGCTTGAGGAGTGGGGGTCCCGCTCTATGGGACAGCCACGCAGATATATCCCGTGTGTGTGTTCATAAGTTAAAAGGAGCATTAGTCCGAAGTGAAAAGTTTCCGGTAGACGTCCATTAGAATAATTCATCATTCACCCATCTCACGGCTTGTTTTTTACCAAACTGAGATGATCATTGGGGACTACGAACAAAAATCGTTCACGCTTGCAACTCGTGGAAAAGAGATTGTTACATTTGTCCTAATGAATTATTGATAAGTTTAATTACCCCCAACGAGTGCTGAACGCATAATGACGTCCACAACACAAGACGAAAACAGATGAAAGTATAATAGAATGCGTGAAGCTTGGCTCTCCGTTGAACAGATTGTGTTGTGTGCCTGTGGGTACCTCATCAACGTATCTATGAGAAATTGTGCGTATAGCCTTCGCGTATTGTAACATTGCTACAAATCTATACAAGAAGGGTGGTTGGTTTTCTTGTAATTGGCTGCAGCCACTTTAGTAATAAAAAATAAATGTTAAAAAAAAAATAGTCGCTTCCCCCCAAGACACGGAGTCGAGAAACGGAGTCAAGAAATAAGGTCAAGAAAAATAGCCAAGAAACTAAGTCAAGAAACGGGGGTCAAGATACGAGGGTCAAAGAAACGGGGTTACGCCGTCTCGATCGAGAAGTTATCGTTTGATGACGTCAATTTTTTAAAAATTGGATTGAAAATAAAGGTGATTTATAAAATAAAGAAATTTCATTCTTTTAATTATTCGGGATGGATAATCTCTCTATCGTTATAAACACTGTATGTGAATATACAAACATATATATATATGTGTGTATGTATGTATGTATGTATGTGTGTATGTATAGATCACACCTTAAAAAATGTTGTAGAAACTATAATTTTTCCCCATGGCTAACTGGCTATATTTGGCTTATACTGTTACCACAGGCTTAAGGAAGCCGATCTATCTTTACCAAAAACTTCGATTTCCGTAACGTGTTTATTCACTGATGGCATGGTGAAAATAAAAATTGCGCACCAACACGTTATGAGAGCCCGCCATAACAGTGCGTAAAGTCACGGTGTGCATGTGAAAGAGATGCGCATCGCTGTGTCCGTTTGGATTATTCTGAGCTTAAAAAACATACGTTTAAATCTAACATTCAAGGCACCGCATGAGGAGAGCACCCATATCTGTTTATAATAAGAATGATCTTTCCATATAAACTTATAAAGGTATGTTCATTAATATGATCCCCGTCAGGTAGTTCCCCATACGTTGATCTATACTCATTATAGTTATTACAGCACTCGTACAGAATGTGGTCCTGTAGATCACACATATGTACATAAATTTTTTTTTTAAACAATAAACTACAATGGGTGTTATTCTATTACTAGACATAGCCCGCCAAACAATGGCGACAGCAATGCGCTACACCCATTCCCCCCCCCCCCCCCCCCATGATACGTCACTGCACACTTTTTATTTCACGCCCATGAACTATATTAAATATTCTGATGTCCCAACCACTTTTAAACCGAACATTTTTTTCAAAATACTTAAATTGAGACGATTTCATATTCCGAATAGAAAATATTACACGCCAAACGCAGTTGCGTTACATAAAAAACATATTTCATTTAACGTAGTTATCGGGAATTGTTTCATGCGCGCTATTGAACTCATTATTGAACCATACTTCATTTCAAACATATAGAATTATTTGTAATATACTCTCAATACAAAATTCGCTTAGGAAGCAGTCGGAAATGGAAGCAGTCCACGAGTCACACCAGATGCGCAATATATTTATAAGAGATAGACCGGGGTTTACCTATTGGCGCGTCACGACCCACTTACTGATAAGTCCCCAAAACTCGCGAAACCACTTTATAATGTAATAATATGATTTACCGCGAAAAAACACACCTGAGCATTTAATATGATAAAGCCACCATGACATTTATAACGTAGTAAAATTAATCCCTTTATACTTGTAACCAGAAGTCTTTTATCAAAAGTTCGTTTATTTTTTATCTGCACCGTACCGCAATTTAAAAAAAACGCTGCCAGTGATTATAACTTTGTCAACATGATAACAAAAAAACAATACCAAACCCAAACTGTCATGTTTGTCTCACCTCTGCAATTTAATGCATCTAATCCTTACTCGGTGTTTTAAGTAAATCCAGCTAATCCTTGCTTAATCTTCCGATGAGATTTGTCACTTACCTGTGTCATCACAATTCACTATACGAATCCCAAAACAGTGAACATCATCCCACAGTCGCGCCCTTTCGCAGCCATTTTGAAAGGTTGTAAATTTTCATCATCATTTCCACCCCTCCCCACGACTCCCTCCCGCCCTTCCTGGCAGTTCTTCCCCCCACCCACCCCTCCCACGTTGCAGGCCCCCACCACACGCGCGGGCTGCCTGCACGCTGGTGCGCGCACTTGTCTCGTGTCGCCCGGCACCCGACTTACCGATCACACTCCGCAATCACAGAGCGTAATCAGGGGCGTGTCAGTGCACCCACCCGGTTCCCTTAACTCCACAACAAATTATGTGACTTTTGATTCTGAACTCAAGTTGTGTGACATATAGTATGACAAGTAGTGTGACAAATAGTGTGAAAAATAGTATGATAAATAGTATGACAAATAGTATTACAAATAGTGTGAAAAATAGTTATGATAAATATTATGACAAATAATATGATAAATGGTATGATAAATAGTATGATAAATAGTATGACAAATAGTATGATACATAATATGACTAATAGTATGATAAATAATATGATACATAGTATGATAAATTGTACGATACATAGTATGATAAATAGTATGCCAAATAGTAGATAAATAGTATGACAAATAGTATGATAAGTAGTATGACAAATAGTATGATAAGTAGTATGACAAATAGTATGGTAAATGGTATGACAAATAGTATGATAAATGGTATGACAAATAGTATGATAAATAGTATGACAAATATTATGATAAATAGTATGACAAATAGTTTGACAAATATTATGATAAATAGTATGACAAATAGTATGATAAATGGTATGACAAGTGACGAGAAAAAAAAGCTCAGATTTATATCACACAAAAAAAAACAGAGTTGAATGGTTTCCCATATATTGATATGGGTTATTGGTTGCCCACCCGCCTATGGAATAAATGTAGTAATGTTTCTACAAATAATCCAGCTGTTCAAATTCCTAGAGCCAGCAGGACTGTGTGTATTGAAAATACGCTTATTTATATTACCTACAACTGTGCTTACAAGCTGTGTATATTGCCTCCTAGTTTATGCATATTTCCTACCAGCTGTGTATATTACCTACTAATTTATGTATATTTCCTACCAGCTGTGTAGATTGTCTACTAGTTTATGAATATTTCCTACCAGCTGTGTAGATTGCCTACTAGTTTAGGCATATTTCCTACCAGCTGTATAGATTGCCTACAAGTTTAGGCATATTTCCTACCAGCTGTGTAGATTTCCTACTTATTTATGTATATTTCCTACCAGCTGTATAGATTGCCTACTAGTTTATGTATATTTCCTACCAGCTGTATAGATTGCCTACTAGTTTATGAATACTTCCAACCAGCTGTGTAGATTTCCTACTTGTTTATGTATATTGCCTACCAGCTGTTTATGTTGATTGTCGTGTATATAACAAAGGTCAAGGCTTTTCTTTAAACTCTAACATTATAGTGACGGGACTAGGAAGCGTGTAAAATTAGCGGTTTTCAACCTGTGGGTCGCGACCCCTTTTGGGGGGGGGGGGGGGTGGGGTCGAACGACCCTAACACAAGGGTCGCCTAAGACCATCGGAAGACACAAATTTATGAAGTAGCAATGCGAATAATTTTATTGTTGGGTGGTCAATACAACACGAGGAACTGTGTTATAGGGTCACGGCGCTAGGAAGTTTGAGAACCCCTGGATGGCGTATTTAGTTTGTCTTTCTCATGGCATCACACACACAAACGCACACTCACACGCACACTCACTTTCTAAAACATTCACACAACTACATCCACACTCACATACTTAGACACGCTCAAATACTTAGACACACTCACCTACTTAGACACACTCACATACTTAGACACACTCACATACTTAGACACACTCACCTACTTAGACACACTCACCTACTTAGACACACTCACCTACTTAGACACACTCACCTACTTAGACACACTCACTTACTTAGACACACTCACATACTTAGACACACTCACATGCTTAGACACACTCACATACTTAGACATACTCACATACTTAGACACACTCACCTACTTAGACACACTCACCTACTTAGACACAATCACCTACTTAGACACACTCACCTACTTAGACACAATCACCTACTTAGACACACTCACCTACTTAGACACACTCACATACTTAGACACACTCACCTACTTAGACACACTCACATACTTAGACACTCACTTACTTAGACACACTCACATACTTAGACACACTCACATACTTAGACACACTCACATACTTAGACACACTCACATACTTAGACACACTCACACGGGTGCGTGGGTACACACACACACACACACACACACAAACACACGCACAATTAGAGTCTTAGAAAACTATATTAATTTCAGAAAAAAAAGAAAATACGGTCGTATCTGTATTCATTGATCAGAAAACTCACCAAGAGTCCTGAGAGCGCCTCCACGGGTCTGCTACGCGTGGGTTACGCGCTTGTCTTTACGTGCACATGGTCTACGCCCATTCGATCTCCTTGTCCTACTCGTCTTTTCTTGAGTGGTGAGGACGGGGTGGGGGGTGCGCTGGGTGCGATGCTGTTATTTTATGCATGGAAATTACCCTAAACGGTTGAATGGACCTCACCTAATAAATGCTTTACATATTCACAACGACCGAGCTAAGCAGTCGATGACTGGATGATGTAGTGCCCCGGGGGTGTATGTGGGGGGAAGGTGTGCCTACTAGTTTATGAATATTTCCTAATATTGCGTGAGTGTAATCAATGGGAAACAGGGTGTGTGTGTAATCAGTGAGCGGTATAGTGTGCGTAATAAAATTCAGTTATAACTAATTCAAGATTGAGGTAGTGTAAATTTACTAAAATAGTCACATAATGAAACAATATTAAATAAAAAAAACATAAAAATAATATAATTCATGGTGCTATATAAAGATGTTATCAACACACCAACAGGACCGCTTACTTGAAGTTAATTAAGTAGGTCATACACATGTGTGGCCAGTACACAGGGAACAGTGTCTATGTGTCTTCTGTTATAACGTTTTATTATGGAGACTACCACATTTTTGTGTAGTCCATATTTAGCTACCCGAAAATGCTTCGGCAAGACCGATCACTGCAGTGTGCAAGAAAGGTGAAACAAGGGACGTAACCATGAAATAAATTCGAAATCATCATCAATGGTTGTTAGCTCCCTTTAAAATTATTTTTTAAAAAAAATGTTATTAACTATATACAACCTTTTTCAAGATGTTCCAAGACTCAGTAGCCATGATACAGATACACTATTCTCGTTCGTATGAGAAAAATAGTATTAAGTGGAGAAAAAAAACACTTTAAAAATGACACTAATTTGATAGAAGTTTGAAGCTATAGTGGCAGTGTTACTGATTCAAATAGTTTAATTAACCCAGTGATTCCCAAAGTGGTCTACATCGACCCCCAGGGGTCAACGACAACTTGCAAGGGGTCCATGTTAGCGGGAAAAAAATTGGGGGGGGGGGGGTCCATGAAATGAAAATGGGGATCAATGATAGTGGATCTCATGTAAGCAGGTCGTGACTTCTATTTTGGCATTCCATGAATGGAATAATCCACATACACAGATAGTACCTATTTACTTGTAATATAAAGACATATATCTTCCTACATAAATTATAAAAGTATCTATGAAGCAAACATTTTAAAAACATAAATGTTCACGAAACGTGACGAAGAATAATATTAAAATGTAAGTTATTAGGTATATTTATGAATATAAATTTAAATCTTTCAAAGTGAGTCGCACTATACCGGCTGTCAAAAAATACACTTGAAGCTAATGAATTTGCCAAAAAATCAATATCAGGTAAGCAGAGGCGGTCTACCCAAAACCGAAAAACATGGCAAGTGGTCTACGAGACAAGAAAGTTTGAGAACCTCTGGTTCAACTATTGAAGCTCACATGTTTTCACTAAAACAGCTGCAGCCGCGTTCACATTTGCGTCTTTTGGTGGATATTAATTTATCTTAGTGAGAGATCGCTTAACCTTCATCTAAGCTGGAATGTTTCTTGCATGAAAATGTAGACAGCTCTAACACAAGTGCAATCTATCAAGTATGGTATGTGAAAACGTCATTGTCACAATTTGTGCAGATAGTTTTTTAACAGTGCATATACATATATATATATATTTTTTTACTTCGACCACGATATTGTGAAATACACAGCTAATCCCGCGCCTAAAAGTACCCCCCCCCCTTTTTTTTTTTAGGTCAGTGGTTCTCAACCTTCCTAATGCCGCGACCCTTTAATACAGTTCCTCGTGTTGGGGCGACCCCCAACCACAAAATTATTTTCGATGTTACTTTATAACTTTAGAGCATATGTGTTATCCGATGATCTTAGGCGTCTCCTTAGAAAGGGTTGAGAACCGCTGTTTTAGGTGGTCCCGCCCGCCCCCTCCCCTCTCAGACGCTACATTTCCTATCCAACACTTATGAAATGACTGGTTTGTTTGATAAGTTTTGTTGACAGACTGAAGTGACTACAGTGACGTGGAGGTCCTGCCTAGGACAGCTGCACCGTATCCGGAAATTTGATCGAAAGAAATTTGGTCGACGGAAAATTGATCGACGGAAATTTGATCGAACGGAAATTTGGTCGAATCGTTTTTTTTTTATTTAAAATTTTGCGTCAAATTTCTTTTTGAACGCATTAATTTGTTTTACTATATAGTGTAGTGCGTTCAAAAAGAAATTTGACGAAAATTTTAACGTCTCGACTGAAAAAAAGATTCGACCAAATTTCCGGTAACCCAGCTGCACGTGTATGTTGATACTCGCGTCCTATTCGAAGTGTACCGGAGGAAGATAAGACACGATTTTTTAAAAATTGCTTCAAATAAATAGAAATTGATTGATTTTTTTTATTTTTTATTCATACTACTGAATTTTTTTTATTCATCTTACATAAAAAAATTTTTTTATTCATCTTACATACTTTTGTATTCATCTTACATAATTTTTTTTATTCATGTTACATACATTTTTTTTTCATCTTACATAAATGTTTTTAAAATTCATATTACATAATTTTTTTTAAAAGATTCATATTACATATTTTAAAAAAAAAAATTCATATTACATAATTTTTTTTAAAAATTCATATGACATAATTTTTTTTAAAAATTCATCCTTGAAAAGCCTTGTTTAAGTTTTTGTTGTTCCTTAAAATAAAAAAAAATATTTCCCCATGAATCTTTCTGCACAATTTCACGCATGAATTTTCAGCGTCGGACCAGAAAATCGTGCACAGAGATGTTCTTACAACGGCGAGGACATGACGAAGGTGGGGTGGTGGGGGGAGCGAGATGAGGGGGGGGGGGGAGAGATTCATTAATCACAAGACTTGTCACGAGACGAAACAATACGAACACAAATAATTCGTCCTTGTTGGCTCGTCTCAAAGCGCTACCTGTGTTCGCAGCCGAGTGCACGCAAGTTAGTCTCCCCTATTTTTTTTTAATAAAAAAAAAAAAGGTTTGTTGTCTCCCCTTGTTGTCATGTACACTTCACTGTGAGTGACGACGTCCTGTGGGTTACGCCCCCTTCCTAAATTCTTATGGTTAATGTAAATGAATACATTTTTCCTAGCGACCCAGGACGTGAAGTCGGCTGAAGTCGGACAGTGCTTTATCCTTTCTGTTGTGACAAAGAGAGAGTTTAAAACATCTCGGATTTCTCTTAGCTGAACTTGTACTCGGTAAGTTCGCGTGCTAAAAAGGCAACGACTTTTTTCAAAGTGCCATTTTTCGGGGGCAAAACAAACTTTCTGAGTTTTCATACGACCCGTCTTGAAGATTGTGTTAATAATTCTTTTCATGTGTTTTTATAAAAGTTGGTTATATTTATTTTTATTTTTAAAAATTCTAATTTCGTTTTTGGGTTCTACACATACATTTGCCATTTTGGGGTCTAAGTTGTTTAGCCATTTTGGAGTCTAGTCTAGTCTAGCCATTTTGGAGTCTAGTCTAGTCTAGCCATTTGGAGTCTGGGTGCTGGGTGGCCGAGTGGTCTAAACTGAGCAAATCTCAAGTTGATGGTCTGGAGTTCAATCCCCGCCAAAGCCCAGTCAAGCAAACACACCACCAGCAGCCCGGGTGGATGGGACTCGTTAACCCTGGACGGCAACTCATCTAAGAGAAGGAAACTCTGAATTCAAACCCGGCGATGGAGTCCCGATAGGCGGATAACATTGATACAATGAAACATTCCGGCAACTTCCGGGTGGATGGGACTCGTTAACCTTGGACGGCAACTCATCTAAGAGAAGGCAACTCTGAATTCAAAACCCAGGAGATGGGGAGATGGAGTTCACATGCGCCTAACTGGCAGCAGTGATGCCTCTCGAACATCGAACCTTGTAACGCGCTTCGAGCCTTTGGGGATTAAGCGTGATTTCTCAAATAAACTTCATTAGTCTAGCTATTTTGGAGTCTAGGCTAGTCTAGCAATTTTGGGGTTTAGGCTAGTCTAGCCATTTTGGGGTCTAGTCTAGTCTAGCCATTTTGGGGTCTAGGCTAGTCTAGCCATTTTGGAGTCTAGTCTAGTCTAGCCATTTTTGGAGTCTAGTCTAGTCTAGCCATTTTTGGAGTCTAGGCTAGTCTAGCGATTTTGGAGTCTAGGCTAGTCTAGCCATTTTGGAGTCTAGGCTAGTCTAGCCATTTTGGAGTCTAGGCTAGTCTAGCCATTTTGGAGTCTAGTCTAGTCTAGCCATTTTGGAGTCTAGGCTAGTCTAGCCATTTTGGAGTCTAGGCTAGTCTAGCCATTTTGGAGTCTAGTCTAGCCATTTTGGAGTCTAGGCTAGTCTAGCCATTTTGGAGTCTAGTCTAGTCTAGCCATTTTGGAGTCTAGTCTAGTCTAGCCATTTTGGAGTCTAGTCTAGTCTAGCCATTTTGGAGTCTAGTCTAGTCTAGCCATTTTGGAGTCTAGTCTAGTCTAGCCATTTTGGAGTCTAGTCTAGTCTAGCCATTTTGGAGTCTAGTCTAGTCTAGCCATTTTGGAGTCTAGTCTAGTCTAGCCATTTTGGAGTCTAGTCTAGTCTAACCATTTTGGAGTCTAGTCTAGTCTAGCCATTTTGGAGTCTAGTCTAGTCTAGCACTAAAAGTCAGACATTTAATCAACTATTTTTTTAATTCTTCATATTAACTTCGCTTTTTCCCCCGTGTGTTTATCCATGACAAAATCATCTGTAAGTTAATTGACCCACTTCCCGTCGTCCCATCAAGCTGAAATTTGGCTCATAGACTTGGTGCCGATTAGCAACACATTCTTTCAAATGTTCAACCTCACCCACACCACTGAACCCCCCCCCCCAAAAAAAATCATTTTTCCCCGTTTTTCTTAAACCTTGGGGAGGAATGTAAATGATTTGTTCAATGGGTGCGTGTTTTGGCGTGGAGATCACTTGTGCAGCTGTTGCTATGAGCTTTGTGTTTGAGACGTATCTGAGTAAGTAGTAAAAAATAAAATGTATTTTTGAAAGGGGAAAACGAAGGAACTATAAAACGTGTTTTCGCTAGAATTTAACACATCTACATAACCGCTCCTTAATAAATGAAATATCCCGCACAATTACATAAATGCACACTCACAAATATATATAAAGAATTTTATTTTTTTAATTAAAAAAAACACCATTTTATAGGTTGTTTAATTACATCTGATGTTTATCTTCTTGCTTACAGGACGTTAAAGTGCGGGTGTTTTTTGTTTCCACAAGAACCCCTCCCCCAACCAACAATGTAATCACTTGCTAAATAATTTGACCATCTTATGCGCACCGAAGTTTGCGCACTAAAAAAAAAACAACTTTGACGCTTGTGAAAACCGTTGACTGATGACAGACTGGCGGTCGAAGCCTTTGAACCGACAATTCTGAAGGGTCCACCCATGACACTGACAGTGACCTGAAATTAAATAAACAAATTGTCTCCAATTACTCAAAACACATCTGTGTCTTTTTTTTTTTTTTAAAGAAAAGATCAATGGATCTTCTACTAACGTATTCTGAAATTTAAAAAAAATAAATAAATGTCAATCTCAAATGTGTAAGTGTATAATTTTCACGAGAGTAGACATTAATGGCTTAATTAAATGCTGATTTCAACATTAATTTTGGTGCTTCAAAGTATTCATTATCATGATGTTTGACCACCTGTCTGTTAACCAATCAAAGGGTTTTCATCGTGTCAAGCTGAAAGTTTGATGAAACTCTCGTTTATCGACTACACATTCCTGTCAACAGTAAAAGCTAAAAGTTGGATCGATGTAGTATCCACGCCCCGCGTCTCGACCCGCCCCCCCCCCACACGGCTGAGGCCAGGCCATGGGTTTAGTCTAGATCTGATCAAATCTATGACCCATGCCGAGTCACCGCGTACGCTGACAGGACAGTTTGGACTCCATCATTTGCATCTCCTGTTATGGCACTGTCACTCTAACCAAATTATGGCACTGTCACTCTAACCAAATTATGGCACTGTCACTCTAACCAAGTTATGGCACTGTCACTCTAACCAAGTTATGGCACTGTCACTCTAACCAAGTCCTTTCGTTGTCTATTTGGGATAAAGGTGGGAAAAGCCACGGGGCGGTTTGGACTCCATCATTTGCATCTCCTGTTATGGCACTGTCACTCTAACCAAATTATGGCACTGTCACTCTAACCAAATTATGGCACTGTCACTCTAACCAAGTTATGGCACTGTCACTCTAACCAAGTTATGGCACTGTCACTCTAACCAAGTCCTTTCGTTGTCTATTTGGGATAAAGGTGGGAAAAGCCACGGGGCGGTTCGGCGCCCGGGGGGGGGGGGGCAGTCCGTTTACTTATATTTTTTAACTTGTTTTATTTTTTAGAACAATAAATTCTTGTCGTAGCAGTTGTTAAAGAGGCAATCTATAATTATTATGGCTGCGATTCGATTTCTTTAAAATAGGAGTTTTAATTTAAAAAAAAAAAATATTTATGTTTTCTTTTTTTTTGCGTTTTTTGTTTTTAAATTGAGTCTTCTGCCTCAAGATTTTAACTTGACATCCACCAAGCGGCTCAGCTTCGGAGCGACGTGCGACAGTGAATTATTTGAATGTATGAGAGCAAAAGACATGCTAAAAGAAAACTTCGAGGACACCACGTCCATAAAGTAATAAATAGGCATTGAGCTCGATATAACTGTTCACTGTAGCGTGTCCCTGTGCTCGAATCTCATGACATGCTAAGGGCATTACACGGACATATTCACAGTCATGTATGTTAATGTATTCAAGAGATGGAGAAAGGATTGCCGATATAATACACATCTACCATTCGTCTCCATTAAGAATTTGCATATATAATCTTTAAGGTTAATTTATGCACGTTTTCTAAATCAGGGGCCATTACCCCATTACGTTAATGGCCATTACCCCAAAAATTTATTGTTTTAAGTTGTCGTTATCCCAGAGTGGAAAGTAAAAATAAAATCATGGAATAAAATCATACAATATTTAATGGGAAAAATGGTTTATTGAATCTACTTATAAGGAGAATACAATTGTAAATATTAATGAACAAAATAAATTCGCTGACATTATTTAATAAAATCCTCTTTGTTGAAAAAAAAATAAAGGAATTTCTTTGAAGAAAATGTCGTAGCAAAGAGGTTTCATGGTTAAATAATGATTTGAAAAATGGGACATTTCTCAATCGGAGTCATTTCGGATATCATCTTTGGGTTTAAATAATTGATTTCTATTCTTTGTTTCTTCCTTCATTTGAGTGAAAAATTCTTGTCCGCAAAGGAATGTTTTGGGATGACGCCCCTTGTTTCTGACTGCTGCCTCGTGTGCAATTTTGAAAACCTTTTGCATATCTTCACGTTTTTGTGCATTTGTGGTGCCGGCACTCGTGGGAGTGTGGGGTGAGGACCGCACTCGGGAAATACTCACAGTATAGACATCCTCTTCGGGGGGAGGGGGGATGACACCCCACATTATTGGAGGGAGGGGAGGGGGAGGGGAGGGGGGAGGACACACTTAATGAAAACTAGTAAATTTGACAGAGTCCGATCTAGACGGTTTCATAATACATCTAAGTTTTATGCAAGACCAAAGGCGCCACTTGACATCGGAGCAGGGCGTCTCCAGAGTAGGGTGTCTCCATAGCAGGTTGACTCAGAGGAGGCCCATCAAGAGGTATGAAAAGGGGGGTGGGGTATCGACATAAGTTCACCGTAATGGGTGGAACACAAATCTAGTGACGTCACTTAACATAAGTTAAAATAGGTGACTAGGGAAAAATAATGACGCACAAGACAAGACAGGAACGGTTAGCCGCAGAGCAATCAGTAACCACAAGTCATTGGCTGTGTCTGTTTGGGTATCACATATTTTTTTATCCGTTAAAATGCGTTTTAATTTTAATTTATATCAATCAAGTTCTCTTTACCAATTTTGTTACCCCTTTTGGTGTAATTTACATTTACCCCAGTTCGCCGACCACTGGTGTAGATTATTTTATTTTTTGCCGGCATCCGTCCGTCACGATTGTGACGATGGTGTGGACTTCGCAGGATGATATCCACAAGGCCTGTGATTATCCTTCTAGGATTATAAGCTGGTTCCCAACATCCCAGCTGCGGATGCTGCACTGCGAAGAATATTTGATGCCAGTCAGTTGTCAAATAATGTTCAACTAGTGAACATCGGGGTTGGGAGTAGGGGTGGGGGGAGGGTGTGGGGGAGGGTGTGGGGGAGAATGCATGACGAAAACTAATCATACGAAAGAAACACTTAACTACCACATATATATGTGGTAGTTAAATGCTTCTTTCGTATGATTAGTTACGAAAACTAATGTAAAATGATGTTATGTGGCAGTTACAGACGCACAGATTATGTCATATATGAATCTCGATGTCACTGTGGTAAATGATGTCGTGTTTTCGTCGGTAAATGATGTCATGTTCTCTTCGGTAAAGGATGGCATGTTCTCGTCGGTAAATGATGTCATGTTCTCATCGGTAAATGATGTCATGTTCTCGTCGGTAAATGATGTCAAGTTCTCGTCGGTAAATGATGTCATTTTCTCATCGGTTAATGATGTCGTGTTCTCGTCGGTAAATGATGTCGTTTTCTCGTCAGCAGGCTCGGAGCTTGGTCTATTTAATGTGTACTAAAACATTTTCTCAACACCACGAGAGGCCGGCCACAGTTGCAGATCACCTTACTGACCAAAGAGCACACACTGCAAGTGGTGCCGGGCGTCTGTGGACACATTTAGGACGTGTCGTGACTAGCCGACGGGCGTCCAGGTTATTTCACGGCTAGATAACGTCAATTTGGGGGGCACGTGTACGACCAGGTGGTCATAATGGGTGGAGAAAATTAAAGGTAACGCTTGATTGTTCTAACCAGCTGGCATTGACCATAATTCGTTTGAATTAGAACCACATTTTTAGAATGGTGTTTTTCTTTTAATCCTTCATATTGACATCGCTTTTTGTTCGTTGGCGGCGTGCTGGCTGGGTGGCCGTCAAAATCGTCGGACGGCTAATGGACCCACTTTCTCGTCAAGCTATCGAGCTGAAACTTGGCACATACACTCGCAAATTGTCATCCCCACCCCAACTCCCCCCACCCCGCCCCAAAAAGTTTTTCATTCTTTTCAAAGGTACCATCCAGAAAAATTGCTAAAAACTGCGCTAAATGAGATTCTTTTAGGAACAATATCGCAAGTGTGTTTGGTGAGTAATATTTTCTTTTGTTTTCTGAAATAGTTGGTGAAGAAAATTTGCGGTGTAAAAAGCCGGTGGGTCATTGGAATATTAATAAAGTTCAAGGGCGTGAAAAAAATATGTGATAGCGAGCCGGGGGTGGGGGTGGAGTGGGGGGGGCAGTATTTGGGATGTTACAAAGTGCGTTACTTGAATGCAAGTTTTTTCTTCAAAATTTGAGACCCACCCGCCATTGCTCGATTTTATAAAAGATTTTTACGAAAAACTATGTTTTTTTTTAAAATATGTTTTTTAATTTAATGCCGAATTTGCTATTACAACATAAATCTGAGACCAAACTTGCACAATTTCGTCACCTCTCCTCGTGCAGCCCCCCCCCCTTCCACGGGTTCCCCACACCACCTGTAGTACGACAGCGCTTTACAATGTCAAAACAATCCATTGAGGTATATCGATCCAATCCAATTAGATTGACTCTCAGGGCTAAAAATAACCCGAATTCATCGCCGATACCGTTATATTTGATTGGGGCGCCTTATAGTCTGGACCTTTACCACACCTCTCCGCCCCTTCCTTTCCACTCATCTCTCTCTCTCTCTTCTCACACGCCTAACTCTCTTTCTCTCTCTCTCGCCTCGGTCTCTTGCTCTCTTTCTCTTTCTCTCGCACGCTCTTCCTCGCCTCGGTCTCTCTCACTCTCGCCTAACTCTCTCTCTCTCTCTCGTCTCTCACTCTCTGTCTCGTTCTGTTCCTCTCTCTCCCTCTAGCTCTCTCTCGCTCTCTCTCTCACGCACACGAAAGCGAGGTTCCGTGCGGGGCGTCCAGGCTGATACCATGCTGTGGACAGCGTGAGATGGGGGGGGGGGCAGTGAGTGAGAGATCAGCTCACAGATCGCCACGGACTCGCTGTGTGTGAGACTGCATCTTGTAGTGTAGCCGCTGTTGTGTGTGGGACCGTACCTGGTATTACCGCCCCCCCCCCCCTTGAGGTGTGTTACCTTGGGGCCGATTGATTTACTGGCGTCGTACGGGGGTTGTTGATTATTGAAGAATTTATTGGGAATGTGACGCTCTCACAGGTAATAGGGGTGCAGGTGAGCGTACGTGTCCTTGTGAATGTTTAACGTCATGCAACCAACAGTGATTTTGTGGGTAATCTTGTTTGGGTTTCAAGTGTTTATAGCGTTAAGGTCAGTCAAATGTTTGTATTATTTTAATTTTATATTTTGTTAAAATCTTCGTCATATTTCTTTTCAAGGTGTTTATCTGAAAAGTCATGAACATAATTGATAGACTTATGCTATTGATACGCTCACGCTATTGATAGACACATGCTGTTGATACACACATACTATTTACACACACATATACTATTGACACAGACATGCTATTATTACAAACATGAAATTGATACACATGATATCGATACACGCATGCTATTAATACACATATGCTATTAATAAATACATACTATTGATACGCACATGCTATTGATACACACGTGCATTGCTACATACATACTATTGATACACACATGCTATGATACGCACATGCTATTGATACACACGTGCATTGATACAGACATACTATTGATGCACACATGCTATGATACGCACATGCTATTGATACACACGTGCATTGATACAGACATGCTATTGATACACACATACTATTGATACACACATGCTATTGATACACACATGCTATTGATACACACATACTTGATACACATGCTATTGATACACACATGTGATTGATACCGACATGCTATTGATACACACATGCCATTTATACACACATGCTATTGATACACATATACTATTGATACACACATGCTATTGATAAATAATTAAGAAATAGCTTTTGATCTCTGCGTGTAGGCTCACCGATACCAATCGAACGGTCAGACCGGGCCTGCCATTACGAAAAGCACTGCAAGGTGTTACAAGGAAATTTGAATCGTGACATACTATTTTAAACGATAGACTACATCTTCAGGCATGTTGATATATTAATAAGAATTGAAACCTTAATTATTCTCAGTAACTGTCACTTTTCCCCGTGGTACTGATACCCGTGATCATTATGTTGTATACACGTTTTACCCTTCACACTGCACTACCCCACTGCCCCCACGTAGCATCTCAGTGTATCGATTGGGTTCTGTTATATCACTGGCCAATGGCCCATACCACCCACTTTCGCCTCCCCCCCCCCCTCCGCATTTAATCAAGTCATCTTTAACATGAGATTTCACCTGCCGCTATTGATCTGCGCGCGAGCAGGGCGTGCCTCTATCAGGCCCATCTAATCAGATTAGCATCGGATGACCGTTTCGTCTTTTACCTTATTCCATGGTCGCAAGCCCCAAAGCGAACAAGGTAGAACTTATTAAAGTGGGACTAGATTTCGATCATTGATATCGCAAAGTGGGTTGGGGGGGGGTGGGGTGGGGTGGAAACAATTTCCGTATTGCGTTAAGTGACGTTTTTGTAAGAATCTCTTGTATATATTTAGCCTCTGGTATTTCCTGCTTCCATTTTACAACAGGCCCTCCCACTACTCAACGTGTTTTATATTAATAGTATTGAGTGGGGGGGGGGGGGGGACCTGTCACGCGTGACGGTAGGACCCGGGTAAAAAAAGTCTGAGTTTTATCGGAGGCGACTATTACATTAAATCAATAAATCACAGGTAATGTTTAGGACTGTCTGTAGGACTATTTGTTTAAAGGCCGGCATGTAGTGTGTAGGACTTCTGTAGGACTGTTTGTTTAAAGGCCGGCATGTAGTGTGTAGGACTTTCTGTAGGACTATTTGTTTAAAGGCCGGCAGGTAGTGTGTAGGACTGTCTGTAGGATTATTTGTTTAAAGGCCGGCAGGTAGTGTGTAGGACTGTCTGTAGGACTATTTGTTTAAAGGCCGGCAGGTAGTGTGTAGGACTTCTGTAGGACTGTTGTTTAAAGGCCGGCATGTAGTGTGTAGGACTGTCTGTAGGACTATTGTTTAAAGGCCGGCATACATTATGTAAAATGAGAAGTTAACTCTTGGAGCTATCGGGTATTTTGTGGCGAATTGCCCGGAACCGGTTTAAAATACTGCATCAGGTTAAGCCCTGTATTACATATTAAGATTAATTAATAAATAAGTTCTTTTTTCTTTCTAATAAACATTTAAAAAGTGAATAAAAAATATATTGGTTAAAAGATCAAAAGAATAGATACATATAACTATTTAAAAACATACTTTCTCTAGTTATTTATATATAGATCAGCCCCTATAATAAGTCCCTATAAAAGTCCTTATAATTAGTCCATGTAAGCAGTCCCTTTAATCAGTCCGTATAATCAGTCCCTATAGTCAGTCCCTATAATAAGTGCCTATAATAAGTCCCTATAATAAGGTACTATAATCAGTCCCTATTATAAGTCCCTATAATTAGACCATTTAAGCAGTCCCTTTAATCAGTCCCTTTAATAAGGTACTATAATCAGTCCATATTATAAGTCCCTATAATAAGTGACTATAATCAGTCCCTATAATCAGTCCCTATAATCAGTCCGTATAATCAGTCCCTTTAATAAGTCCCTAAAATGGGTCACATTTGAATGGAGCCGTTTTTGTGTGTGTGTCAATTTTCAGACCGAACATAAAGTGAGTGTAAATGTAAAGATTAACAGCTCCTTCTTTTAACATTTCAAACCGTGTAATCTTAGCGTGACGTCACGTGTCAGCTTCACCTGCAGTTAATAATCTCTAAGCCACTAACGTTATTCAAGTTATTTACATAACTTCAACTTATTCATAAGGCTGGACTCTGGTGAGATACGAAGATAGAGCTGTGCTATAAATAGCATCATGATGACGCTCTTGTACTTCCTCGACCTGTCAAGTCCATTAACTACGGCGAGTGCAGAGTTATGTTCCCTGAATTTTGTTTCCTCGCAAACTGGAGATGGTTTCAGGAACGTTAGCAAGGGCTCTCAAGCACAAAATGTTAGAGCACCTCATTTAATAAGGCACCTCCTTTATAAAAAGCAACTCATTTACTAGATCATCCCATTTACCAGAACACCCCATTTACTAGAACACCCCATTTACCAGAACACCCCATTTACTAGAACACCCCATTTACTAGAACACACCATTTACTAGAACACACCATTTACTAGAACACCACATTTACTAGAACACCCATTTTACAAGAACACCCCATTTACTAGACCACCCCATTTACTAGAACACCCTATTTACTAGAAAACCCCATTTACCAGAACACCCCATTTACTAGAACACCCCATTTACTAGAACAAACCTTTTACTAGAACACCCCATTTACCAGAGCACCCCATTTACCAGAACACTCCATTTACCAGATCACCCCATTTACTAGAACACCCCATTTACTAGAACACCCCTTTTACTAGAACACCCCATTTACCAGAACACCCCATTTACTAGAACACCCCATTTACCAGAACACCGAATTTACTAGAACACCCCATTTACCAGAACACCCCATTTACCAGAACACTCCATTTACTAGATCACCCCATTTACTAGAACACCCCCTTTACTAGAACACCCCATTTACTAGAACACCCCATTTACCAGAACACCCCATTTACCAGAACATCCCATTTACTAGAACACCCCATTTACTAGAACACCCCATTTACTAGAACACACCTCCTTTACTTTATTGAACAAATGTTTCCAATACAAAATTTTAGGACTAACTACTGTATATTCAGCTGTTGTTACATGTGATAATAACAAAACGGTACACAGCATCCTCCCTTCAAACCTCTCCACCACCCCACTTTAAAAAAAAAAAAAAGTACTTTAGGCCTTTCGCATTTTAATTAATGTAATCCAGGAGATTAACGCTAATCCTAGAACAGGATAGACACGACGAAGTTATCCCCTTTTATGCGACAGTTAAGTTACATGCATGTATATATATATATATATATTTATAGCATCAACGATTTGGTTCAGTTTTCCTGTGTGTTTGGGAGGTGAGGGGGGGGGGGGGGGGGTTGGTGAGCTGCGATTTGCTTGAATTACCTAGTAAGTGCTTTAAAAAAAACTAAAGTTATTTCAAATCTAAAAAATTTCCCCCCAACAACATTGCACCCGTCTATTTTCAAGGCCAGCTTATTTTTTTTATTAACCACGTGGAAAAATTAACCCTCCCCGTCTCGTTGTGACATATTTTTTGTGTGGGGGGAGGGGGGGCTGCTTTCTAAAAGACATATTTAGGGATTTTAGATTGTATTATATTTGGGGGGGGGGGGGGGTTAGAGTTCTGCAAAAAAAAAAATATATATATATATGACACTATGATTACGTCATCAGATTGGGTCGTTCGTTGTAAACAGCATTCGGTCAATCGAGCCGCGCCCGTGTTCGGCCTACCCCACTGCTAATTTAAAACAAGATTTTTAAAAGGCGTTGGGGCAAGGGGCAAGGCTGGAATTAATATTGCACACGGTTCTAAAGGAGGTTTTATTCTAAACGTTAGAGAACCCCCCCCCCCCCCGTGGGGGAGGAGCTCCTGCTTTGTGGAGCTGGCATTGATTGGTGGGGGGGGGGCATTTTCAAGGTGTTTTAGAAATGTCATTTGACATTTGAACAGAAGGTCAACTGCGATTCATCAGGAAACTCTTGTGTCGGCTGACAGGTGTGTTTGAAAGCTCTAAGGCAGTGATTCCCAAAGTGGTCTATATCGACCCCCAGGGGTCTACGACAACTTGCAAGGGGTCTATGGCAGCAGAAAAAAAAGAATT
This sequence comes from Omphiscola glabra, assembly GCA_964017045.1. Classification (NCBI taxonomy): domain Eukaryota; kingdom Metazoa; phylum Mollusca; class Gastropoda; family Lymnaeidae; genus Omphiscola; species Omphiscola glabra. The sequence goes on along the minus strand of OZ024797.1, from coordinate 35,373,790 downwards.
GGGGGTTCATGAAATGAAAATGGGGGTCCATGAAATGAAAATGGGGGTTGACGATAGTGGATCTTATGTAAGCAGGTCATGACTTCTATTTTGGCATTTTTAAATTTAAATTTAATTAATAAATGTATAAAACTTAACAGGTTTTTAAAAAAGTTATTCACACTACACTTCACTACCGTTATAAATTTAAATATTTCAAAGTGAGTAGCATTATACCGCCTGTCAAAAATACATTTGAAGTTAATGAATTTGCAAAAAAAAAAATCAATATTAGGTAAGCAAGGGGTCTACCCAAAACCGAAAAACATGGCTAGGGGTCTACGAGACAAAAAAGTTTGGGAACCTCTGCTCTAAGGGATTCTCAACTTGAAAAAAAAAGATCTACATTATAATATGAGGGCCTCTAGTGTGGTTGTGTTAAGCTAATTTTTTTTTCTTCGTTCTTTGAATGGGGTCAGTCCGGCGACATTGTGTCTTTTACTTGGCCAGTCTGGCGACATTGTGTCTTTTACTTGGCCAGTCTGGCGACATTGTGTCTTTTACTTGGCCAGTCTGGCGACATTGTGTCTTTTACTTGGTCAGTCTGGCGACATTGTGTCTTTTACTTGGTCAGTCTGGCGACATTGTGTCTTTTACTTGGTCAGTCTGGCGACATTGTGTCTTTTACTTGGCCAGTCTGGCGACATTGTGTCTTTTACTTGGTAAGTCTGACGACATCGTGTCTTTTACTTGGTCAGGATGGCGACATTGTGTCTTTTACTTGGTAAGTCTGACGACATTGTGTCTTTCACTTGGTCAGTCCGCTACAAACTCATCCCATAAGGCACTATTCTCAGCAACGCCCGTTTAAGCTAATTACGTGTGAATCAGTAAACCACCGAGAGGTTAGTTTGACACACTTTTTATGTCCGGCACCTTGTAACTGATCTGGTCTCTGTTTAATACGTTCGCTTGACCTTGTAGCTAAGCAATCCCCCCCCCCCCCCGAAATGCTGAGGAGATCAAGTTGACTTAAGCAGCGATTGCTCTGGTCTTAATTCTTCACTGTATACGGGCGAACATCTCCGGGGAAGTAGAGGTTTGGGGAGGGTGGATGGGGTGGGGGTGGGTAAGGACTTATGCTAACGGGGGAGAACAAGAGAGTTAAGAAGTTTAAGTTGCTGAGATGTCATGTAAACACATGGCTAGCAAACATAATCTATGTCAGGTAAATAATCATTGAACAGTTGTGTGTTTTGGGGGGGATTTTGGGGGGGGGTGGGTTGGAAGGTAGCAGGTAACACTTGACGACCCGCTGACACGTGACCACCAAAACGCATCATCACAAGGAAAACTTAGACAAAAGGGGTAACATTTTTTTCCCTCTCTTGTTGTACGCCCTCATTTCTAAAATACTGCTCAATGTCAAGGGCCTACCGGGACTATCTCCTTTCTTTCCATGTTGGGAAAAAAAAAAGTAATTTAAAAAAAAATAAATAAAAACCTTCATCGTCAAGAAAAAAAAAATTATCCCTTATATTTCTTGTACGCCTCGGGTGACAATGTGAGAAGCGCTGTACGTCCTGACTGCAAAGGTAATAGCGATTCTGCACGCTGCTCCTTAAATCATTGAAATAAAAAATGCGTTAACTCGCGTGTTCCGCTCATCTCGTTGAATCACATAGCTGGTCTTTACTGTGTTACATTGGTTGCGTTTCACATCCACCGTTCGACTGATGCCTTCCGTTGGATTTCTACTTACGATGTAAGTATTTTTTTTATGTTATTATTCTTTCTAATATGTCTCCCAACGCTCCGCTACCTTTGGATTTACCGGCGCGCAGATATCACACTTTGCTGGACACTGCCCGTGCTTAGTAAACTTATGGACATACATCTATTGGCTTAACCCCCAGGAAAGAAAAATTTGCCAAAATTATCCAACTTTTATTACATCCACTTACAGATTCCTTCACATCCGTCATTTTCAAATATCAACTTTTTATATTTAAAAAAAAAATACGACAATGACGTCATCAATCTGTATGTCTTTTCTAATTAAAAATAAAAGTTTACCGAAACACAGAAGAGTTCTCTGTACCGTATAATATACCAACGGACCGTATATAGTGCAATATAGTGCAAAATATAATACGCCATTCCTTCATTAATGTGACATTTACTGTCATCCATTATGTCATATACTATGTATGGTAAAACTGCCTCCTGCAAGACTCGTGCACCGCTGATTTCCTGTCGCTATAATGCTCGTGTATGCTTGTCAACTTCCAGCCACGGGAAAGAATTAGATTTCATTTCCCCGATCCTGTCAAGAGGTTCAAAAGCCGAGGTTGGCAATTGTGGCCACCGCCATTTGAATGGCATTGAGCCGTTACGGGCCATGGACCAATCGGGGTACGCGTAACTTTCTTTTGGGGTATCTGGGTCAAAAGAAAAGAATACAATTCAAATAAAGCCCTAAAAACGATTTCCGTAATAGAAACATTATTTTTTTTTTTAAGTCCCCAAATTTTAAATGCTGAAAAGTGGGTCTCAGACTAATTAAAAGATGTGAACCCCTGGACTACGTGATTTGTAATTAATTAATGTTTGGTTTTGTTACACGGCACACACACGCACACAGAGCTTAATTAATTGGAGCACGCAGATCACAGCAAACCATCCGCTCAAAAATATGTTTAAGAATATGTCACGTCTCTCCAGCCGCAGGGATTACACGGCATGAATAGGAAGGAATTTATAGTTTAAATTTGTGCACCTACTGTTACTACGTTAGATGCACAGATGAAAAGATGTGAGTATAGGGTACAGTGTATTCATTGTCTCGTTACACGAGTTACTGTCTCATGTAACCAATGCTTGTATGCTGTCTCCAGACTGTGACGCTCGGATCTATGACCAGGACATGAAGTTTAACTTTCATCGGTTCTTTACAGATGGAATTCTAACTAACCACTCGCATCCCGTATCCCGACTATCCACTTGCATCTTGTACAATCCATTGGAGGCCACTACTAGCTGGCTGGACTATTATTCCTGATCTCAACTGTTCGCAATATGTCCGTTGCAGTTTCTCAAAGTAGGTCAAAAAGTCTACATAGTTATGGCTTGAGGCACATGTCAGTACTAGTTGTGTATGACATAATTTGGGCTTACATATTATATAGGGGGCATATGTCAGCACTAGTTATTTTGGAAAAAATTTGGGCTTAAATATATGGGGGCATATGTCAGCACTAGTTATGTAGGAAATAAATAGGGCTTAAATATATTGGGGGCATATGTCAGCACTAGTTATGTTGGAAATAATTTGGGCTTAAATATATGTGGGCATATGTCAGCACTAGTTATGTTGGAAATAATTTGGGCTTAAATATATGGGGGCATATGTCAGCACTAGTTATGTAAGAAATAAATAGGGCTTAAATATATTGGGGCATATGTCAGTATAGTTATGTTGGAAATAATTTGGGCTTAAATATATGGGGGCATATGTCAGCACTAGTTATGTTGGAAATAATTTGGGCTTAAATATGGGGGGGGGGGCGTATGTCAGTACTAGTTATGTTGGAAATAATTTGGGCTTAAATATATGTGGGCATATGTCAGCACTAGTTATGTTGGAAATAATTTGGGCTTTGATATTGTGGGGGGGGGGGCGTATGTCAGTACTAGTTATGTTTGAAATAATTTGGGCTTAAATATATGGGGGCATATGTCAGTACTGGTTATGTTGGAAATAATTTGGGCTTAAATATATGGGGGCATATGTCAGTACTAGTTATGTTTGAAATAATTTTGGCTTACATACATATGTCTGCAAAATGGCTGCTAATGCTGTCATTAAAATCTCCAGACTGTACGTCCCTGGCAGACAGAGATCTGGTGCTGTCCACTAACAATGTGACGGTGGGGACCAATGTCCAGCTGAGCTGTGACGACTTTGGCCACAGGCCGACTGACGACACCTACAACATAACCTGTCTGCATGGTGGAAACTGGAGCAGGCCCATACCATCCTGTCGTTGTAAGTATGCATGTGTATTAGTGTAAATTACTTGTAAATGTAATTAAATAAGTAATTAAGTGCAACAAATTGACAATGAAAGTAACAAATATGTTAGTGCTACCATCCTGTCAATGTAAGAAAATAAGTATGAATTATTCAAGTGTTACAATCACCCTACCCCCCAAATCATAATTACCCCCCCCCCACCCCACCCCCAAACAGTTTTGCCAGACACTAGGAAATAGTAGAACAAGGTATGAAGAAGACCTTCCTCGGCAGACGGGACAAATGAAAATAAGACACGAAATAGAAACTAGCTAAAAAAATTAAGCGTTCGCCACTGCCATTGTCGGAACGTTTTTTTTTTTCCAAAAAAAGATTAAGGAAAGTAAATGAATGTATGTATTACTACAGTGAAAAATACGATCTTAATGGACAAAACCATTTTGGAGATATCATATAAAATATAAGAAATGATAAAAGAATAGATGTACAAGGAAATTGACGATCGATAGTTGGAGAGTATTTTATCAATTCTATATGTTGATATTGTGACGAAAAGTTGAATGAGTTAGTTTTCCGTTCTAACATACTTCCTAGTATCTCCTTCACACAGCTTCAACACAGCCCTGCATTTCTTATGCTAAACACTACCGATCCTATGAAATATTGGTTAAACATCTATCTGGTGTCAACTGTTAAATTCTCTGCTTCATCTTAACCAATGTGGTCAGGAAATATATCAACGAACTCAGATGTCAAAACTTGTGGGTTTGATATCTTTAAGTTAGTCTATGCTGTACGTACCGTTTGAGATTCACTGAACTATTATTTACACCAACAAAAAAAGTGTTAATTAATTTCTTTTTTTTCAAATTATGCTTGTCTCTCTAATCTTTCACCATTTCTTGAACACCTGCACAGGGATGTGGGGATATCACATCAGACGTCTCACTAATGAGTTAATTTTTTGCACAGCTTCTCCCCCAGAGTCCTGGGATCTCACCACATAAGTCTCACTAATTAGTTAATTTCTTGTACAACTTCTCTCCCCCCCCCCGAGTCCTGGGATCTCACCACAGAAGTCTCACTAATTAGTTAATTTCCTGCACAACTTCTCCCCAGGGTCCTGAGATCTCACCAAAAACGTCTCACCAATGAGTTACCAATTTCTTGTACAACTTATCCCCCAGGGTCCTGGGATCTCACCAATAAAGTCTCACCAATAAGTTACCCTTTTCTTGTACAACTTATCCCCCAGGGTCCTGGGATCTCGACCAATGAAGTCTCACCAATAAGTTACCATTTTCTTGTACAACTTATCCCCCCCCCCCCCCCCCAGGGTCCTGGGATGTCACCAAAAACGTCTCACCGATGAGTTACCAATTTCTTGTACAACTTATCCCCCCAGGGTCCTGGGATCTCACCACAGAAGAAAAGATTGTCTTCGGCACGTCCATAGCTGCCGTGTCCTTCATCATTGTCATCATCATCGCTATCATCATCGCTTATTTTTGCTGTTACAAGAAACGGAAGGACTCGGATGAAAAGTGAGTTGTAGTTTTTTTTTGTTTTCTTGAATAACGTAAATTTAATTACCACTTCAATATGTTTAAGTTTCAATAACTCTTACAGTTCTTGATGTCTCGGGATACTGCATTTATCTATTACTAATAACATGAGCGCTAAAGAGTTGTCTCCCATACGGGAAAGGTCAACATTTTCGGAAAATAGCAAAAGGCCAAAGAAATAATTCCAAGTGGCATTTCCGTTAATTTTTGTCAATTGCTAGTAACATGATTTTACTGGAGTCTCTGAGATCCCTTTGGATTGATTTTTCTAAAATAAAACTAATGAAGTATTCATTTACCGTACAGTGCAAACGTCTGCTCAATCAATTTCTCAGGCGGGTAAAAAAAGAAAGACTGTGGGTGGCGCAATTAAATCTATTTTTACAGAACCCCCCACCCCCAGACTCTAGAATAAATCAGTCAGAAAAGTGTACTCTATATTTCAGATTGTACTGGTTCAATCCACCAGAAATGTGTACTCTGTATTTCAGTCTGTGCCGCTTGACTCCATCATAAAAGTGTATTCTAAATTTCAGATTGTACGACTCCAGTTACCACGGGTCCAGTCCAAGTCCTAGAACAGGTTATGACGGACCGTACAACGACGGGGAGTCCTACCCAGTCACATACCTGGCCTACCAAGAGTAAGATGTTTTTTTAGGATACACTGCGGGGCAACAGTGTGCTATTTCATTAAAAGAAAACATTGAAACAGTATGGCTGTAGACAGGGCCGGCCTTAGGCCACTGCAACTAATGCGGCCGCAGTGAGCCCCGCACTTTCGTAGGCCCCGCCCCGAATTTATTTTCTAATACAAAATTTTAATTTTCACTTATTATCCTTATCCTCTACCCAAAATCGGCCCCGTGCAATCCGTTTCGCATAGGGCCCCGCAACTGTTAGGGTCGGCCCTGGCTGTAGAGACAAGTACAAGTACAGCGACAGAGAGATATTCGGAAGTCCTTCAAGGGAGATATGTAGAGTTTTAATATGACATCCAGATCGATAAGGGAGATCATTCAAGGGAGATACGTAGAGTTTTAATATGACATCCAGATCGATAAGGGAGATCATTCAAAGGAGATATGTAGAGTTTTAATATGACATCCAAATCGATAAGGGAGATCATTCAATGGAGATATGTAGAGTTTTAATATGACATCCAGATCGATAAGGGAGATCATTCAAGGGAGATATGTAGAGTTTTAATATGACATCCAAATCGATAAGGGAGATCATTCAAGGGAGATACGTAGAGTTTTAATATGACATCCAGATCGATAAGGGAGATCATTCAAGGGAGATATGTAGAGTTTTAATATGACATCCAGATCGATAAGGGAGATCATTCAAGGGAGATATGTAGAGTTTTAATATGACATCCAAATCGATAAGGGAGATCATTCAATGGAGATATGTAGAGTTTTAATATGACATCCAGATCGATAAGGGAGATCATTCAAGGGAGATATGTAGAGTTTTAATATGACATCCAGATCGATAAGGGAGATCGTGTTACAGAAATCAATCAATATAAGTCTCTGTCTATGAAAGTATGGAGTGATGGTGAGCTCAATAGCGCGCAAAATAAAATTCCCGATACCTGCGCTAGATGAGATTCGTAAGAATTTCGCAGGTGCGTTTGGTGCGTAACATTCTCTTATGGAAATAGTCTCAATTTTAAATATGATGTAATAAATCTGCGGTGTAAAGTGGGTGGGACATTATCATATTAATATAGTTCAGGGGCGTGAAAAAAGTGCCCGGCTGTGCATCCGGGCCTTTTCAGGTTTGGGGGGGGGGGAGGGGAGGGGGGTTTGTAACATTAACTGGAATTCTTATAAAGTGCGTTATTTGAATGCATGCTTTGTCAAATAACTTTATTAGATGGGAAGTTCACGCATTGCTGCAACCATTGTGTGTCGAGCTATAACTAGTTTAATAGTAAAATAAAGGATGGGGAGAGGGCAAACAGGTTAGGTAAAAGGAAAAAGGAAATATGTAAATGAAGGTTGGCGGAAATCTTGGGAAATGAAATGACGCAAAAAAAAAAAATCAAAAAAAAAAAAAATCCAGCCACAAAAACAACAAACAAACAAAGAACGTGTCGGCAAGAAGCCTTCTTCATCAAACTTTATAAAAAAAAACAACGAAAATTTCCTACAAATAGTGTAGTTTTAAAAATAATAATAATGATAAATAATAATAAAAAAATTTCATTTTAAAAAACAAGCTCCATCCCTAAATATGGCTCTAAGCGCAATAAAATACAAAGCGCAAAAATACAAAATCTACCAAACAAGACAATGGACAATACGAGCCAATATTCAAAACCTTACTGATGTACTTTCGCATGCTCAGTGGAGAAGTTGCGTTCAGTTTTGTGTTGAGTTAATGCGCTAAGTTGATGCGCTTAGTTGTAATAGTGAGTTGATATGTTAGGTTGATATGATGAGTAGCCATACACTTGCTTGTTTATTGTCGTGTCTACCACGTGGCTTGTATTGACTAAGTGACTCGTTTGACTAAGTGACTCGTGTCGACTAACTGACTGTTGTTGACTAAGTGACTCATTTCAAATAGTTGACTAAGTTACTCGTACTGACTATGTAGCTCGTACTGGCTAAGTGAGTCGCATTGATTTAGTGACTCTTACTGACTAAGTGACTCTTACTGACTAAGTGACTCTTACTGACTAAGTGACTCTTACTGGCTAAGGGACTCTTACTAAGTGACTCTTACTGGCTAAGTGACTCTTACTGCCTAAGGGACTCTTACTGGCTAAGGGACTCTTACTAAGTGACACTTACAGGCTAAGTGACTCTTACGAAGGGACCCTTACTGACTAAGTGACTCATATTGACTAAGCGACTCATGTTTCGTGTCATTGTACCCAGCTATTGTAGAAAGTAAGACCACTTCACACTTGCAAATGTAGCTGATCTTTAACCAACTTTTCCCCCACAGCATTAATGACGGTAAATATGACGGCTACGCCAATACAGGAACACTGGACAAACCATGGTGAGTTATGTACACAAATGTTGGGCGGGAAAAAAACAACTTGACCGGAAACTAATAGTGACGACCAAATGTTTTTTTTTAATTTAAAACAACATTGGTAGATGTGAAAAGAATTGTTCATGTTCGGAAAAATGGGGAAGTGTGTGTGTGTGTGTGTCTTTGTCTGTGTGTGTGTCTGTGTGTGTCTCTCTATGTGTGTCTCTCTGGGTGTGTCTGTGTGCGTGTCTCTGTGTGTCTGTCTGTGTGTGTCTGTGTCTCTCTATGTGTGTCTCTCTGGGTGTGTCTGTGTGTGTGTCTCTCTGGGTGTGTCTGTGTGTCCGTGTGTGTGTTTAAATGATTGTGTCAAAAAATAATTTCTATCTTCAGGTAAATTTTTTTTATTGTTGCACGTATTGGTACCCGGGTACCAGAAGTGAGAGGTTGCGATTAAAATACTATTAAAAATATTATTGTTGGGTTTTGTAAGACAAAGTAAGGTATCAAATGAAAGATAATTGAATGGACTCTACGTTTGTAAACTTAATGCTTCATTTTAACTAAAATAAACGTCTACAAATGACATCCGAATAGCATTTGTCAAAATGGACCCGGGCACGCAGCGCCGCCATTCGCACCCGGGTACCATTAGACTCAATGTTATTTGGATGTCCTTTGTGGTCGTTTATTTTAGTGCAGCTGAAGAATTACGATTTCAAACGCATAGCACATTCAATTATCTTCCATTTGATACCTCATTTTGTCTTACAAACCCAACAATAATATTTTAAATCGTTTTTTAATCCCAAAATCTCCTGTCTCGTACCCGGGTACCAATAACCGCTTCGTTTTTTTTTTTTTATAGACTAGACAGTGGAAGAAATGGGCTTTAATGGAAAATGTCCCCTTTTCCCTTACATGCCAGATGATGTGGAAGTAATTTCACCTCGTATAACATGACTGGAAATATCTGTTTAGTTTAGACATGGACCCATTGCTCGGAGTAAAGCTTGACCGATTGAGAACCTTTAAAATGGAATTCGCCATTAGTGGCATTTTAAAAAAAAAAACCCATCACCGCTAACTACGCAACAGGTGACAGCCACATTACATCATTAAAATACCTGACGGTGGCTTACATTGGGGCTTACATTGTTTCCTTACAGGCTCGGCTACATTCCTCGGCCCAAAGTGACAGAGGGCAGATTTTACAACTGAGACGATGGGTGGGGGGGTCATGCCTGGCACATGACAGGACACACACATACGCATGGCCCAGGTGGACGGACGTACAACATGCACAGACACGCAGTGCTCACAGAGCCATTTGTATATAGAGCTGTTAAAAAACTTCTACGACCGAAATTATGAAGCAGTGCGAGGACTTCTGACCGCTGGTTGGCCGGATCCAGCAAATATCGTCGGGAATTTTCCTTACATGCAGAGCCGTCGCCTTGGCCCTGCAGCACCCCTATGGGTCTTCAACCCCTGTGGGTATACAAAAACAATGAGTCCAAAGTTGCGACGTGGACACATATTTTAACTTAGCTATTAACTTTTAATGCAGGGGGCTTCTTAACCGATAAGTGGCAAGAGAAAAACTAAGGGGAAAGGGGGGGGGTCCAAATGTCGCAGGACAGCTCTGCTTATACGCACAATGGGTTTGGAGTAGTAATTAAATGTAATAAGCCCATTATCATCTATTGATTGTGTGTACAGTTCGGGCTGTTCAAATTGGATGACAGTACTATTGATGCAAATCTTGCACTTTCTCATTTTCGCCTCTATGTTAACATATAACTTTAAAACCGGGACCTATTGTAGTTTCTGCGGAGGGGTGGGGCGGGCGTGGGGGTGAAGGCGTCGACAACATCCATGGGCGGCCCTTTTCCTTATGTTTTTTTTCTTCCCATTTTGTTTCCAACATGGAAATCTTAAGGAATAAACGCAAGATGCATAACACATGATTTAGACTGTCTTTACAAAGAGAGGTTTAGAGTTTAGACTTTACAATTATTGATTATTGAAATCAAGTTCTGAAGTTAACAACTCGAACGACAGCCAGACCATCTAACGCAGACATGACAAATTCATTTATGCCAGACCGAAATTGAAACCGGGACAAACATTCAAATTGACCGGGACATAGCTCATCGCCGAGGGACGATCCCGGCTAAACCGGGACGTATGGTAAGCCTATCCCGTCCGCTTTTTTTAAAATTTAAATTTTTATTTTTCTCTTTCACACTTGCTATTTGTTTTTCGCTCGTAAAATTTTCTTTTCACCATTCATTCCTCACTATTTCTTTTCACCATTCATTCCTTACTATTTCTTTTCACCATTCATTCCTCACTATTTCTTTTCACCATTCATTCCTCACTATTTCTTTTCCGCCTTTCAAAGAAAAAAAGTTTCTTCTATTTTCCCCATTTCCTTTTGATATGTCCGTCCTTCTATTGTACTTAAACCAGGGCTAACACTAAAAACATCTGCATTTATTACATTTTTTTCGGCTGCTTGTCTCCGTCTAATAATAAACAAAGGGAAACAAACCATCTGGACGGTATGGTAAAAATGAAGAGTTCTGCCCAGTTACGCCCTGGTCAAATTTCGTTGTTGTGGTGTCACGTCACCTAGCGGAGGTTTGCTTAGTTCGTGGAATAGTTTCATATAGTGTGGTCTCTTTTTTATTATACTGGGGTCCATTAAAGGTGTGGTCTCTTCGTGGTGCGGACTAATCATCGTGTGGTCTCACCATTATGTGGTCTCATTATAGTTTGGTCTCATCGTGATGTGATTTCATGGCGTGGCCTCATCATTCTGTGGTCTTATTATGATGTGGTCTCATCATTCTAAAGGTCTCATCATAGTGTGGTCTCATCAAGGCGTATTCTCATCATGACATTGTCTCACCATAGCATGGTTTCATCAAGGTGTGTTCTCATCATGGCGTGGTGTCATCATGACGTGGTCTCATCATAGGGTGGTCTCATCATGATGTGGTCTCATCATAGCGTGGTCTCATCATAGCGTTGTCTCATCATAGCGTGGTTTCATCAAGGCCTTGTCTCAGCATGGTGTGGTCGCATCATGACATGGTCTCATCATGATGTGGTCTCATCATAGCGTGGTCTCATCATCACGTGATCTCATCATGACGTGGTCTCCTCATGACGTGGTCTCATCATGACGTGGTCTCATCATGACATGGTCTCATCATGACATGGTCTCATCATGACGTGATCTCACCATGACTTGGTCTCACCATGACTTGGTCTCATCATGACATAGTTTCATCATGACGTGTTCTCATCATTACTCGGTCTCATCATAGCGTGGTCTTATCGTGATGTGGTCTCATCGTGACGGGGTCTCCTTATGCTGTGATCTCTTCGTGAAAAGGTCGTGACGTGTATTTCGTTGTTCAAGTAGTGTAAACTGAACGCGTGTCTCTGAGTTCGTGTCAGAAGTAATTGGTCACCGTAGTATAGAAAAAAGTAATAAATGCAATGACCCGTAGTATAGAAAAAAGTAATAAATGCAATGACCCTTAACCCTTCGAATACTCATGTAGACCTCTTTCGATGCAGTAGCTTTTTACAGAAGCTCGCTGATTAAACATTGTCTGTGTGTCATTCATATATTTCATACTATGATGCACTATATTTTATCTGATCGTATTGTAAGATACCTATTATACTAATGTGCGGTTAAGAGTTACCTGCTATGCTATATGTAGGCTTATAATATACCCACTATATGCCTACTTTATATATCTTTATGAGTTACATGCTATGGGGTACGACCGCTTAGAAAAACAATATTTTCCGGAAGAAAAGAGCAACGAGTTTGTGCCACTTTCATAACATTGGTCGTTGTCACGGCTTGATGACGTCATTGGTCGTTGTCATGGTCTTAAGATGTCCTTGGTCGTTGTCATGGTCTGATGACGTCACTGGTCGTTGTCATGGTCTGATGACGTCATTGGTCGTTGTCATGGTCTGATGACGTCACTGGTCGTTGTCATGGTCTGATGATGTCTTTGGTCGTTGTCATGGTTTGATGAAGTCATTGGTCGTTGTCATGGTTTGATGACGTCTTTGGTCGTTGTCATGGTTTGATGACGTCACTGGTCGTTGTCATGGTTTGATGAAGTCATTGGTCGTTGTCATGGTCTGATGATGCCATTGGTCGTTGTCACGGTATGATGATGTCTTTGGTCGTTGTCATGGTTTGATGACGTCACTGGTCGTTGTCATGGTCTGATGAAGTCATTGGTCGTTGTCATGGTCTGATGATGCCATTGGTCGTTGTCACGGTATGATGATGTCTTTGGTCGTTGTCATGGTCTGATGACGTCATTGGTCGTTGTCATGGTCTGATGTCATTGGTCGTTGTCATGGTCTGATGACGTCATTGGTCGTTGTCATGGTCTGATGACGCCATTGGTCGCTGCCCATGGTTTGATGTAGAGACCGACCGAAAGAGATTTTGTGATATCGTCCGAAACCGAAACCAGGCCGAAAGTTAAAAATGACTTTGGCCGAAACCGAAATATTTAGATATGTAGAAATTCGTCCACGCATACATTCTGCATAAATCGATAATGATGGGGGGGGGGGGGGGGAATATCAATATTTACATTTTTAAATAAAAAAATGAGATCATGGTGAATATCAAGAAGTGAACATCTAGTGAATACTTTGGCTCTACCATTTTAATTAAAACAGTAATTTAATTTTTTTTTGAAATGTATTTCAAAGTAGTATGGCAGGGGAGCATTTGGACCGGGGGGTGGGGGCAAAATGAATGCAAAATAGACCCTTGAGTGCCCTTTGCTTTTATAATATAATTACAACGCTAGCTAGACCTATATATACACAATAATTATTATGACTCTAGTAGATTCAATTGTCAACTAAATATCAGGTATTAAGGCTACAAAAAATATCACCGCAATGTTCTGAGTTTATCGTCATACTAATGCAGCACAATGTTCTGAGTTTATCGTCATACTAATGATTTGTGTTTCATAAATAGCGCCGGCAACATTTCGCTGTATTATATTGAAAAAAAATTAAAACAAAAATAAAGAAATAAATATTACCATTCCCTTAGAATTTCTTTCACAAAACTGTTCACATTTGCCTGGACCTCATTGAAATTAAATTTTTTGGAAATATAGGACGAGTAGGTCATCGTGCAGCTGTGAGCAGTTATCGCAACTAGGCCAAAAATGATCAAATGGCACTTTTGGCGCCGAAGTTCGGTCGGTCTTTAGTTTGATGACGTCATTTATTCGCTGCCCAAGGTTTGATGACGCCGTTGGGCGCGGTCAGTGGTTTGGCTGTATGTAAACGTGGACTGTGTGACGATAACGTGAACTGAAAGGAAAGAAATTATTCAGACTAAAATATGGCGATTATTGGTATCCAAGGGCAGGCTACTCAAAATGTGTGGTGCTAAAGGGCAAGCTACTTTGCTCTACACAAATTTGGACGTACCCCATAATGTATGTAACTTTATGAGATAAACAATACTTTATGTAACTTAATGAGATGCATACTATAATATATGTTACTTAATGAGATACATTATTATAACATATTATGTAACTTTATGAGATGCCTACTATAATATATGTACCATAATGAGATACATGCTATATTTTCTAGTCATTTAAAGTTCAGTTTTTAATTTATCTATTTAACTTTTAAAGCTTGATTGTATGCACCAGTGGTTCTCAAACATTCCATTACTAGGATAAAAACAATTGTAACATAACAAAATTGTTCAAAATTGATTATACGTCTCTTATTGTGTAATTACTGGTCATAAGACTCGGTGGCTTTATAAAATCAAAACCCCATTTTAAAATAAATTGTAAAAATTTAATTTTTTTGAACCTCATTTGTAAGAATCTTTTCACAGAGAGCGATCAGACGTCATAAATCAGAAATAGAGAATTACTTTCGTTTTTTTCACACGCAGCACCTTCACGGGAAATTTTTAAGTCAAAGCCATAAGTTACTGGCAAAAAAAAGTCCACCAGGGATATTTTTTAATGAAATGAGAATTCTTCTTGTGGAATGTTGGGATCCGTCCTGCTTCTTCAGACGATGGTTCGGCCTCTTGTCTGGAACCGAGCGCTTGACGTATGAGTGGGATACGTGAGGGTTGAATGTTTACAACATAAATATATATAAATATATATATACATAAATATATTTTTACCTAATATATACAATTCATTAACACCTTAAACCAACAACTGTTGAAAAATTTCCTCGACAACGCGGGCTTTTCAATCAGGCTATCATGTGATATCTGTAATTTGAAATATTGGCACCTGGCTACTTCTCTAAGATGTTTCTACCTATTTGAACACGTCAGGTCTGGATAAATGGGTGGTAGTAGTCTGTAATATGATTTTTTTGTGTACCTGTTTGTACCCTAAGCACAATGCGGGCCAGAATGAACGGTACTGAAACTCCCGCAACTCGAGTGCATGAATGGTGTTTGTCAACGGTGCATCGCTCAGGCCGTCGAGGATTCGCGGCACGGACAAGGCAGAGAGGTTGGGCGGTTGGAGTTGGCAAATGGGTCTCTCGACGTCGGAGCAAGTGTTCCTATTTTACCAGCGCTTTCGGACAAGCTTGACAAGTCGGGAATGGGAGAATCGAGCGCTGTCTACCTTTTACGAACTTCCGTCGGTCGGTGAAGGTGACACTGTAAACGGGAAGGAAATCTGACCGACCAGTAAGTGAATGTGACAACCGTCGGAAACTAAACATTCCTATAAAGCGTTTGGGACCTCGTAACCGTTGGCAATAATGTTCCACAATTCACCATCGCGGCTCGTATATCCGGTTCCGTTTAAGTGTTCTACAATCCCTTATCCGGTATGAAAATGCAACTATATTCTTAAACAATCAAAAAAAGGTCGTTTCAAGGACATTCGTCTTAGACTTAGCAGGGGAGAATTTAGCACCTGCAAGAGAGACACTAGGAGAGAATGCAGCTACTGGTGTAGGAGACATTAGGGGAGAATGCAGCACCTACCGTAGGAGACATTAAAGGAGAATGCAGCACCTGCCGTAGGAGACACTAGGGGAGAATGCAGCACCTGCCGTAGGAGACACTAGGGGGAGAATGCAGCATCTGCTGGAGAGCACAGTAGGAGAAAACGCATCACCTGCTGGAGAAGACACTAAAATAGAATACAGCACCTGCTGTAGGAGACACTAGCGGAGAACGCAGCACCTGCTGGAGAACACAGTTGTGGAGAATGCAGCCCCTGCTGGAGAACGCGTGCGTCATTCTCCGTCGAAACAGTCACTGGCCGACCAGGCTCCCCCTTCTGTTTGAAACAGCGCACTTCCAGAACGGCGAAACCTCGTAACCAAAAGATGTCAAACCCTTGTTACTTGGTGCCGACTTTGTGTAAATCTCACTAAAACTTGTGAAGCCAACTTTTTCAAACGTTGTCCACCCCATTCACAAACCACTACGTACGGGCGAAAAATAATGGCCCTCTATGAATGATTTCTCTTTCGGCTTAGAGCCCCATTTCCAACAACAACTTCACAACGTATCCTCATTTTCTTTACTAGGGACATGTTGCCGGAGCGACGCACTGATGACAATCGCACGTACACTTTTAAGAAGCTGGAGTTTCAATAATGTTATTGTTGGCGCATGCTCTTTTTGTTAACGTGTACTCACGATTTGTTAAACTGCTTTTACCCTGGTTTTCTGTTATTGTACACATAATTATATGTAATTTGCAATACTATATATATATATCATCAAAAAAATGTAAAGATGAGACAAATGAAGAACTGCATTGTACAGAGATGGTAATCTTTTTTTTAAGGATTACAGTGTCACTGCTTAACGCTGATTGAGAACCTGCTTTATGGTATTGGACATTTGTAATGTAATAAAATTATGTTTTTTTTTATCATATGCAATCTGCGTTAATCGAGTTTATACAAATGTAAACATTGACATAACTTTGACACGTGTAAGAATTGACATAGCATTAACATGTGCAAAAATCGACATACTTTTGACACGTGCAAAAAAAATGAGCTTATTTAAAACGTGATGATGAAAGGTGCGAAAAGCTTAGTGCAATCATTTTGATGATCGACTTATAAACAACATAAAGAATCAACTAAGATTTGAAGGCAGAAAAATCAATCAAGTCTGCGTCATAACGACCCGACAGACGTATCACAAAACGCAAAAAATGAAAACTACCCCACTGATATCGGATAAAGAGAGATTATAAAAAAGTTCATCGCAAATTTTAAGAACGAAACTTCCCTAAATTTACATCGTCTCTACACATGTTTGGTGCCTACCTCGACAAGCCCTTGTTCTATATCCTGTAGTCTCATCTCCCACCACCACCCCCCCCCCAGTCTAAACAGAGAAGCCAGCTGTCCAAACAGGGCTGCCCACTGTCCAAACTGAACTGCCCAATTTCAAAACTGAGCTGCCCACTGTACAAACTGAGCTTCCCACTGTCATAACTGAGCTGCCCACTGTCCAAACAGTTCTGCCCACTTTCCAAACAGAGCTGCCCACTGTTCAAATTGAGCTGCATGCCCACAGTCAAAACTGAGCTGCCCACTGTCCAAACTGAACTGCCCAATGTCCAAACTAAGCTGCCCACTGTTCAAACTAAGCTGCCCACTGTCCAAACTGAGCTGCCCACTTCCCAAACTGAGCTGCCCACTGCCCAAACTGAGCTGCCCACTTCCCAAACTGAGCTGCCCACTGCCCAAACTGAGCTGCCCACTTCCCAAACTGAGCTGCCCACTGCCCAAACTGAGCTGCCCACTTCCCAAACTAAGCTGCCCACTGTTCAAACTAAGCTGCCCACTGTCCAAACTGAGCTGCCCACTTCCCAAACTGAGCTGCCCACTTCCCAAACTGAGCTGCCCACTTCCCAAACTAAGCTGCCCACTGTCCAAACTGAGCTGCCCACTTCCCAAACTGAGCTGCCCACTGCCCAAACTAAGCTGCCCACTGCCCAAACTGAGCTGCCCACTTCCCAAACTGAGCTGCCCACTGCCCAAACTAAGCTGCCCACTGCCCAAACTGAGCTGCCCACTTCCCAAACTAAGCTGCCCACTGTTCAAACTAAGCTGCCCACTGTCCAAACTGAGCTGCCCACTTCCCAAACTGAGCTGCCCACTTCCCAAACTGAGCTGCCCACTTCCCAAACTGAGCTGCCCACTTCCCAAACTAAGCTGCCCACTGTCCAAACTAAGCTGCCCACTGTCCAAACTGAGCTGCCCACTGCCCAAACTAAGCTGCCCACTATCCAACAGAGCACTTCCCATGAATTCCATTGATGGTGCCATCCAGGCCGCCGTAGTCATTGTTTATTATCGTCCATTAAGGCTATCAAAGCACGCATTGAGTTCTCGTTACTGGCGTTAGTCCTTTGTGTGTATCCCCAAATGCACGAAACTCCTGTGAATCATGAAAGCATAAGTGAATCATGAAAACATAAGTGAATCATGAAAGCATAAGTGAATCATGAAAGCATAAGTGAATCATGAAAGCATAAGTGAATCATGAATGCATAAGTGAATCATGAAAACATAAGTGAATCAAAAAAGCATAAGTGAATCATGAAAGCATAAGTGAATCATGAAAGCATAAGTGAATCATGAAAGCATAAGTGAATCATGAATGCATAAGTGAATCATGAAAACATAAGTGAATCAAAAAAGCATAAGTGAATCATGAAAGCATAAGTGAATCATGAAAACATAAGTGAATCATGAAAGCATAAGTGAATCATGAATGCATAAGTGAATCATGAAAACATAAGTGAATCAAAAAAGCATAAGTGAATCATGAAAGCATAAGTGAATCATGAAAACATAAGTGAATCAAAAAACCATAAGTGAATCATGAAAGCATAAGTGAATCATGAAAGCAGGACCCATCCTCTTACAATTATATAATGTATGAAAGATTACCCCCCACTGTTTTATATCAAATAGTGTACTAAAAAGATCAAATGACAGAAATGTCTTAGATTTGATTGTTGGGTTGAGACTGACTTGATATTCCGTTTTAGATGTGATGCACTACACTTCGAAGAAACCATAATTACAGACAACGCTACAGGACAATGAACTACCCCGTCTGCGAAAGAGATTACTAACTGTCTTGTAACAGTAACAACTTTCAAAGACTTCGCATTTGTGCGTGTGTGTGGTGTGTTTGTGAGTTGGGGGAGGGGGGGGGGGGAGGGGAGTAACTGATTCTGAGTTAAATTGTTTTTGTCAGTATGTAATAACGGTAATTGCATCCTGACATTGACAACTAATCACTGCCTTATACTTAAGGCGGAGTGATCGCCCCGAAGTCATATTGACCTTTGCTCTCCCTTAAATAGAGGTCTTGATGACAGATGATATGTTTCTTTGTACCATGGCTTTATTAGTACTATTTCAAGCAGATAAGAGACTACACACGGTCTTTATAACTGAACAAATTGAAACTTGTTATGACATTCTATAAATTACGTTATAAAGTGTTATTTTAGATTCAATTATTCATTGGTTAAAATTATAAATCATAGCTTTAAAATATTTTTCCAGCAATTATTTAGAAGATCTATTAGTCTGAAATGGCAGCCTTCATATACGGGGACTTCTGTCGATGATTCTCACATGCAGTAGACCCCCTACCGTGCAGAGCGTGGCCTTATGGTTTCTAAGTGTTGCATTCTTTAGTCTGTAACATCTGGGCGCTAATGCCATTGTATGATTTTATCACTTTAAAATTTCGTGAAAAAAAAATCTCTCGAAATCCTTGAATAGTTTCACAGTTTTGTTTTATACAAGACGATGTAATTTTTTAAATAACTTTTGCTACATTTTATATATATGAAAGTAAAAGATGGATTATACGAGATATAAACTTCATTGACAATAATTTTATAAAAAAGTATGTATCCACTATTGTGACACCCTTTAGAAAATAAAAAGTAACGTTGAGGGATCTAGACTTTTTAATGAAAAAAAAAGACATTTTATACAAGTTTTAAAGCTACACCTTTAAAACATATTAATTTTATAACGATAAGTTTTCGCTTACTCCAACCCTATTCACACAATTGAAATACTCTGAATGAAATCCGAAATCGAAAGCATAATTTTCTCGCGCGGCTCAGTGGTAAATGATTCCATAAATGAATTAAGATTTGTGACAGAGAATGACTTTGAGCAGTGGACTCTTGCTCCAGTTATAAGTTCTGAGGTCAACGATGAATTCCTCAGGAGCGCCATAAATTTCCTGGAAATTGTATCCCGTGTATTTATCGGCGGATTCGGCATCGTCGGAAACTGTCTCAGCTTGCTGGTTCTGGCCAGGCAAGGACGCCCTGACGTCACAACCATGTTACTCATTTCCCTTTCCGCGTGCGATTTTGTCTACTGTCTGATGATACCCGTCAAGATGATCCGATATCTCGTTGATGCCTACGACTCTTTCCTGACTCAGTCGTTCAACACTATTTGGACCGTCTACATCGTGAACATCAGCATCGCGGTCAACTTTTGCAGCAACACCAATGTCATGGTCATAGCCCTCGAGCGGGTCATCGTTGTCTTCACACCGTTTCACGTCTCTCGTGTTGTCACCCAGCAACGCGTCCAAATATGTCTGCTCATGCTGTACATATATGTTCTAGTCCCGGTGCTGCTGCTGGTATTCATTACAATAACCCACACGTGGGCTGTGGACAGTTCGACAAACCGTACGTACGCACGGGTCGAGTTCACGAGATTTTACTGGGACAATGCCAACGCCATCAACATTTACTCGGCTGCTGTGCTCAACAGCGTCTATCGAACCTTCAGCGTGTTCGTCGTCATCATCTCGTGTCTCGCCATCTGCCTCAAGCTGGCCCATCAGCGCCGGGTGATCGCCGGCAAGTCGTCCGCCAAAACCGGGGCCAGATCTGACCACAAGGCTGGCAAAATCCTGGTGTCCGTGTGTGTTTGTTACGCCGTCTGCAGTTTTCCCACCATCTGCTATGAGCTCTTCAGGTCCGGCCTGAGCAGATCTGACCGCTTCTCTCTCTTCGTCACCTTCCTCGATCAGGTTTTTGAGATCTTTTACAACGTGAACAGCGCTATGAACTTTGTCCTCTACATGATGACGTCATCGAAGTTCTCGCGGGCTTATCGCGAGATGTTCTGTGGGGAAACTTAGAAGATTAAACACTTTCAATTATGATAACATTACGTTATTTATAATATTGTTTCGCGAATCGTAGCCTGGCAACTGCAAACACATCACACAAACTGTCTCTTCACCAATAGATGTAGTCTACCTCCTTTTTTTCAAGGAGCTTGCTCATATCCCACGATGTATATTGGCTTGTATGGTCAATTGGCTTGTATGGTCCATTGGCTTGTATCGTCCATTGGCTTGTATTGTCCATTGGCTTGTATCGTCCTTTGGCTTGTATTGTCCATTGGCTTGTATTGTCCATTGGCTTGTATCGTCCATTGGCTTGTATTGTCCATTGGCTTGTATTGTCCATTGGCTTGTATTGTCCATTGGCTTGTATTGTCCATTGGCTTGTATTGTCCATTGGCTTGTATTGTCCATTGGCTTGTATCGTCCATTGGCTTGTATTGTCCATTGGCTTGTATCGTCCATTCGCTTGTATCGTCCATTGGCTTGTATTGTCCATTGGCTTGTATTGTCCATTTGCTTGTATTGTCCATTGGCTTGTATTGTCCATTGGCTTGTATTGTCCATTGGCTTGTATTGCCGGTCCGCCAACATGCTTATTTATGGTCAGATAAAAAAGAAAAATGCAAAGATTATACCCGGGACCGGAAATTTGTAAAATTTTGAAACTTGTCCACAGGTCCGACAAACTTAAGAGCTTACGGAAACGCTGCTCTGGGGTGATCCTTTTCAAACTCTTCGCAGAGTTCTAACATATGTATTCGTATTTCTTTATTTAACAAAAATATCGGCCGATGGTAGTCAGGGTAAGAAAGCTTTTGGAAGAGACTAGCATTATACGTAACACAAAACGTGGTGGATAAAGAAGTACACTCAATATTTTAGATGAAGACAGTGATGATCACTTTGAGGACATCCATGCAGCAGATGACACTGTCCAAGAACCAGAACCGTTTTATCACCATCAGGGCCCTGGGCAATATTTTTCACTGAAGCTACCCTATTCGGTGGCGTAAGAAGGCTGCGCTGGGGGGGGGGGGCGGTCCGCCCCGTGTAGAATTTCTTCTTCTTGAGAGACGGCATATTGTGAAAACGGTAAATATTTCTTTCGGGGGATTTGTGCGGCAAAATCTTGGCACGTCCCCTGCGAAGCAAAGGGACGTCATTCGGGAAGGGCTGGAAAGGGAATTTACCCCCCCCCCCCAACTGAATTTGCACGATTTTTTTTTCCAATAGCCATCAGTATCTAGGACAGCATAAAATCAAACGTAGCAGAAAAATAAATGAGGACAAAAATAAATATTCGATCATTTTAAAACTAACACTAGAAAACATCAAAGATATTATGCCAATTCATTTTTTTTTAAACTGCTATGTACTGGGATGCCTCAAGTAATAAACAACTCAATAAGCCGGCCAAGTTTTGGTTTTGTTTCTTTCTCCGCCTCCCCCCCCCCCCCCCACCCAAACGCTGAAAATAATTGAAATGACACAAACCCTAACTTTGCCACTGCCTCTATTCCTCTCTAACATATTAAAGTATTTTGGGGAGGGGGGGAAGGGGGGGCATGATTGTTTTTAATTTTTTTTTAGGCATTCTTGAAGTGGGGCAACGGATCTCTTTCATCGCCAAAGATTGGTCAAAATGTCGTCCAGGAGCCTACAGTACTGAAAATAGAACTTTATATTATATTACCTAACTCTAGGAACATCATAGCTTTGTAATTTGCGTTGTCCCCAGTGAGTGTATATTTAAAAAAAATTTTTTTTTATCTATTTTAATTTGGTTTACTGGCTGGTACATTTAAAAATTATGTGAGCCCAATGTGCTGCACGCTTAAAGCATAAGACATGCTGCTCGTCTCGGGACAATCAATTGTTACACTTTCTTTTGCGTTGCGATGCCTTTCATTTGATTACAAGGGGCAAACAAAATTTCGATATTGTCCCATGGCGTTTTAAAAGTAAAATCCTTTTAAATGTCTATCTCAACTAACAAAGATTCGACCAAGGCACCAAAAAGGGGAGATAAGTAGAAACATTTCTAAACCTGGTAACTTACTTCTAATAACCTCCCTTAACCCAAATGTCATTCGACACCGGAAGCACTGATAAAAATCAAATACATTGATTAAAGAACTTCTTGTTTTTGTTAATAGACATATTTGTAATATATATATAATAAATATATATATATATGTATAGTTAGATATATATTTACACACACACACACACATACACACAAGTATGTCTGTTTTATTTTAAGTTACATAAAATGATCAGCTACGTCATGAATAATTTGAAATTTAAAATAAAACCATAACGCGGAGAGATAGCTAGACACGCCTCTAGGGACGTCTATACCCCCATCCCAACTGTGGAACCCACCCACCCCTCCCAACTGTGGAACCCAAACCCCCCCCCCCACCCCTACCTCACGTCCTCCTGGACCTAGGTCAATTCTTTGAGCCATGGTTTTTTGGTATTTAATTCTATAGTTCGTTACGAATATATTAGAGGCATATAAGTTTTAAAAACAAAATTCAGTTTCATAAATTGCTAGCGTGCTGTTGACTTTTTAATAATGACAGCCTGTAGGTAACAAAATTCTAAATTTTTCAGCAAATTATAGCATTAAATCTATTGACTTGTCAAAAATTAATTTAAGTAGGCATAATATTATTAATATATTTTATTAAACATTTCTTTCTTAAGTTCTTCCACATGTTGCGTTGCTCGGTGGTGGTGCGGTAAAAAAAAAACGTACCAACCAGAACTAACAAACGCCCAGGTGTTGAACAAGTGAACAATGTCTTTCTCTATTTTGGTTACATCACATTGCTAAAAAAAAACAAAAAAACTCACAATTCGAGTATTTTTATCGTTTTAATTCTAATTTTATTTTGTAAACTGGAACTTTTTTTACCGCCCCCCCCCCCTTTTTTTTTCCATCTCAGATTTGAAGCAGTTGCTTATTACAATTTTTTTTACAAAATAAAATTTAGTGTTTGACTTCAAATTTAAAAGCAAATTTCACGTACGCGCTGACAGAGAAAAGTGATAATTGTCGAATCTGAAATTGTCAAATTTTTTTTACATATTTGTGGATGCAAGGAATATCCAGGGCAGTGACATTACATAGGGATCTGCCACCAACCGTGGATACAAAGAATATCCAGGGCAGTGACATTACATAGGGATCTGCTATCAATCGTGGATGCGAGGAATATCCAGGGCAGTAAATTAATAATACCACTATGGGATGTGGCTATAAATAGCCATATTGTGTAACATCTAACAGAAATCAGCTTTTACATTTTAAACAATACATGACTATGTAACGTACTAAATACAGCGGGTCTCGATACATTTTGATGCACATTTATTGTGGTCCAAATTCGACTGATCCGTGAATGGCTAAAACATGGTTAAGGTGATACAATATACAACGCCAGACAAGTGCATGTTTTGCGATAATTTCCTTGGGCTGAAACCAACGAACAGTCAGCGCCTCACATCCCAGCATAAAACATGGGCTCACTCAGCCCAAGAGCTGCCACGAACGAGTGTAATATATTTATATTTTAAAAAAAAACCTGATGTCTTTTATAGAACATACGATCTTCACTACGGATATGATCTAAATAAAAAAAATAACATTAGAAAAGAAATGGCGGAGAACACACTTTAAAAATTGAAAAAAAAAAAAAAAATCACTCAGCTCCCGTCCAGAAAGTTCACAGCCATGATGACAATGGTACGGCGTCCCTTGCTTCGTAATACAAAACACAAAGTATCGTCCATTAGTGTATTTAAATTACTCGGACACAAATGTAGATCAAGTCAAATTTTACTAACCAGGCAAGCAAATCATGAATCTTGAGCATCATATATGTTTCCTTATAAATATTTATATATTTTTGTATGTAATGTGTTTATTTATATATTTTTGTATGTAATGTGTTAAATTACAAATCTCGTCATTCCTTAATACAGTACACAACGACCTGATATTATCTAAAGCTGTCTAGAGCAGGGGGGGGGCACCAAACTACGGCCCGCGGGCCTGATCTGGCCCACGACGTCCGTTGACCAGGCCCGCCGACGGTACTTGAATTAGCTTAATAAATCGTATGGAAGACGAGACGTTGTGATGCAATTAAAATATTAAGTTTAGAACACTAGGAGCTCTTCACACGTGCGGAGACATTAGGTTTAGAAAACTAGGAGATCTGCGTGCGGAGACATTGTGTTTAGAACTCTAGAAGCTCTTCACGCGTGCGGAGACCTCCTGGCTGCTATTCGCTTTAAAGCTACTATTTTCAATTTTGAATAATTGTATCGAGATTTTCGTGTTTAGTGCAGACCTGTTTACCCTCGGCCTCCTAAACTCGTACAATATCGCCTCAAAATCTTACAATACAGTATCTTAATATACACAAATGTTTTCACAGTCTCGAAGAGTTTCGCGCCACAATCGCCGATGTTGTCAACCTCGATTTTCCGAAAAAAAAAAATTATTCTTGACTTGAAGAAGCATTTTTTGGGGGAGAGATTGTCAGATCTGGACAGGATTGAGAGCGGCATTTTTTTCTGTTCCAGAATCCGTTTGATTGTAACCTTGATGATGTGCCAGTTGAACTACAGTTGGAGCTCATTGATTGGCAAGCAAAAGACTAGTTGAAAGAGAAGCACAGAGAAGGAAAACTCGTTGAATGTTAACGCTGCTTACCTGATGTTACGTTTCCGAAACTGAAGAAATTTTTGCCGCTGGTATGGCATCAGTGTTTGGAAAACACTTATGTCTGTGAGACAAACATTTTCAAAAATGAAGTATGTGAAGTCAAAACATCGAACGAGTCTGACTGATGACCATTTAAAAGAAATTTTCTTGATTAGATGCAGCAATTCCAAACCAAACATTGATGATATCTGGAAAGCCAAACGTCAGTTTAACAAATCTCACTAAACTTTATTGCTGCGTAGTTTGTGAGATTCGGATATGTGCGCACTAGGTCTGATGTAACTGTCTTTCAGCTGACGTCGCCTTGTGTTATAACTTCTTTTTAGTAAATAAATATGTTGGTTGTCTTTTTTTGTGTGTGTGCATGGTACGCCACTCACCCATGATTAACATGGAATACTAAACTTAGTGTTTTAAAATCTATTTTTTCCTTGAACTTTCGTTCTGGCTTGCAAGTATTGTACAAAATGATTATGTGGCTTGCAAGTATTGTATAGAGTGATTACGAGGCTTGCAAGCAAGTATTGTACAGAACGATTATGTGGCTTGCAAGCAAGTATTGTACAGGATGATTATCCGGCCCACTGTGAAAAAAGTTGGGTGAACCCTGTTCTAGAGTATCGAGTTTTGCCACCTTTATTCTATTAAATACATGTCCCATATCAATTAGAACTAAGTACACTAGAATCTGACTATTTCACAAAGGGATCGATACCACTTTGTCCTTTTCTTTTTCCATCACGTATATGTTGCTTTCATTTAGCCGTGTTTACATTTCAAAGTCAGGACAGCAGAAGCTTCGATTCTGTAATAACTGTCGTCGTCCATTATAAAGTAAAACTGGCAACGTACGGTTGTGGGGGGGGGGGGGGGGGAGATGGGGGGGTTGTGTTGACGACCACATACAAACAACTCTAATCGTACGCTTTACATTTAAACAGAGACTCTTTTTTATTTAATGTTCTACTGGGCTTTTTTTTTTTTGGGGGGGGGGGGGTGCGGCGGCCGCGGTCGGGGGGGGGGGTGTGAGGGGAGACGTGGGGGTGGGGCGTATTTTTTCAACTGGAGTCCTATTTGTTATCGATCTCCAGCTAGATTTTTCAGTCATTTAAAAATGTCCGGAAAAAAACAACAACAACAAAGTGTGTGACGTTTAACGTCCGTATCTATTAATCGAGACATTTCTTCGTAATAATGAGGTGAGGGTGTTTTTTTTCCATTCTCTTCAGGAAACACATTTTTTGTCCTAAAAACACTATACCGAAAAAAGAAATAGTTATTTTTTTAAATATTTTATTTGTGTTTTTTTGTTGTTTTGTTTTTGGCCGGAGAGGGGGTTAAATAAATAGGGTGTCGGCATTATGTATCGTTAGTTGTGTCCCTTGAATATACGTTCTGTATTAGTGTCATTGATTGGGTTCCCTTGAATATACGTTCTGTATTAGTGTCATTGATTGGGTTCCCTTGAATATACGTTCTGTATTAGTGTCATTGATTGGGTTCCCTTGAATATACGTTCTGTATTAGTGTCATTGATTGGGTTCCCTTGAATATACGTTCTGTATTAGTGTCATTGATTGGGTTCCCTTGAATATACGTTCTGTATTAGTGTCATTGATTGGTTCTTCGTCATATATTGATAATCGGTGGTCAACTAACTGTTTTATCTTTTATTTCATTTTAATGACCAATTGCACTTATAGTAAAATAAAGTCAAACAGAGGGAATGCTGAAGAATCGTTAGTCGTGAGAAGACTCTAATTTTCACTAAAGTTTAACATACATTTGCTCTGTATTTACAGTTTGATGAAGAAAGTCACAAATGCTTCAAACTTAAATATTGTTTCGTAACTTTAAAAAAAATTACTAATTTTTAAGGTTAAGTGTGGTTAAGTACTGAACAACTTTTTTGTCTGGCTAATGTAGTCTTGTTAATATCAAACGAACAAAAAATTCGTGAGACATAAACTACATACGACCGGGATAAAGGGGCTATTCCCCGAAGCGTTGACTTGCTTTGCCCTTGTTGACCATCACTTCGTCTCTCTTAGCTGCGTTTAGTTGGTGAAAATTGATAGCGACAAAAGGGAGACAATTACAGTACACAGTGACCGCAATGCTTACTCCCCCTTAACCACCCACGGTTATCAATGACGTCAGTGACCTAAATGACACGTGCTGAAGAAATGAACTAATTATTTTTTTTACCTAAGATGTGCCCTGCCCAGGTGTAAGAAGATTACACCCCTGCCGCGACCGACCAGCCTTCACCTTGACTTAGCGTCGTCGATAAGTCGGCACTTGCTCCAGGCACTGAAGTCGTATAGAGTCACAGGGTCCAGGACAACTTGGCGTCCATCACACTGCCCTAACTTTTTTTTTTTCATAAATCTGTTTGCATGTCTCCATAAAAATACTTTTACATTCACATTAATTTCCTATCTTTCTTTCACGACAGAAAATACGTTTGTTTTTTCCTCCTTCTTCACGTAAACCGGAACAGTTGACGAGAAAATTATATATCTATAGATGTTGTGTTATAAATACATCTACATTTCAAACTGAAGACGCTGCGTTAATTATGTCTTGATTTATTATGCGATATATTCTACGACATCTTTTAAAGTAAAAAAGAAAAATAGTTGTCTAAATTTTAAAAGTTTTGTAAATCCATCAAAAAAATATTGTTTACGTGCGCACATGTTTGTGAATTGCTAAAAGTGGGTCTCAATCTAACTGAAACCCAGAGAAGATTAAACACAGTGTCTCATTTAATTTTTTTATAGCATCACGAAAGTCTAATTTTATTTTTGTTTTCAATACATCTTCAATGGAATCAGAATATGACAAGAGAAGTCTCTCGTCTAGCTACAGAAAGATCAATTCAACTGAGCTAAGATCCGTGACTGGCGAGAGATTTGAACCGTGGACGCCGCATTCCAAATTTCACTCGGACGTCAGTGAAGAAATCACGAGCGGGACAATTTCCGGTCTTGAGATTTTTTCCACGCGTCTTTATCGGCATTTTCGGCATCGTCGGCAGCTGCCTCGGCTTGTTGGTTCTGGCCAGGCAAATGTGCGCTGAAGTATTTTGCATTCCCGCGGCAAATTATTCCAACAGTACATCGTAGATGCATACGTTAAATCAGAGAGCTCGCGTCATTACTATCTCTGATTACATCAACGCGTTCTGCGGGTAGAACAATACAAAGGACTGTTAGACGCACTTCAAGCAAAGGCTGAATATAAAAACGCACATGTAGGCAAAATGATCATACCACCGTCCACATTTCCAGGAAGTCCAAGACACGTGCAACAAAACTAACAGGATGCCATGGCCATTGTACGTACAACAAAACTATCAGGATGCCATGGCCATAGTACGTACAACAAAACTATCAGGATGCCATGGGCGTAGTACGTACAACAAAACTATCAGGATGCCATGGGCGTAGTACGTAAAACAAAACTATCAGGATGCCATGGGCGTAGTACGTACATTCGGAAAGCATGATTCATTTTATCACCTTCGCATGTAATCCTGCTTGGAATACATTATACAAGCAATGTCCGATACCAAAAGACCGGATCACATACCTGATATTGCAGTACTAGTCTTTAAATTATTTGCGCTCATCTACAGCAACCAGTCTCCAGTCACGGTCAGTTATACGTGGCTTATTCTACAGTTAGATCTTCCGACTCATCATCTGTCGACTCCGGCAAATCAATTATTCACAACTGCTTCTTTCAAGAAGTATTTATTTCTTCTTGATTTCTGAATTCCCTTCTCTCTGTTTTTCCGTTCCTATTCTTACGGCGCCGTATTCTGCTTTGGGCATCAACTAGAATCAAATAGTGCACTTTAAATAAAAGAGCTAATGACAGAAACATCTTAGATTTGATTGTGGTGTTGAGACGGACTATGAAGTTTCGTTTTAGATGTGATCCATTTCCCTTTGACCAAACCATAATTACAGACAACGCCACATGACAAGGAACGACTTGTTAGCGCAAATAATTACTGACTGTCTTGTAAACACCAAAACTCTTTGAAATACCTCGATTCGTAGAATGACACACGAGACTCACAAGTAAGTATGGCTGTGTGTGGGTGCGTGTGTGTTTGTCTGTTTGTTTGCGCGTGTGTGTGTGTGTGTGCGTGGAGGGGGGGGGGTTGAGTTGAAATTGATTTTTGTCAATATGTTCTTATTCTCTAAAATCAAATGCATGGATATACTAATTTCCTACAAAGTAACGGTACTTGCATCTTGACATGGACAGTACGCCCATGCCGTATTATTAAGGCGGAGTGATCGACCCGAAGTCATACTGACTTATAAATGCAGCCTTGATGACAGATGATAAGTGTCGTTGTACTATGACTTTATTAGTATTATTTCACCTAGATAAGAGACCTCAAAGACACATTGTCTTTATAACTAAACTACTTCAGGCTTGTTAATACACTATAAATTGCGTTATAAAATATTTTGTCAGATAACATCCACAATCGGTTATAATTATATATCACGGTTAATAAAAAACATTTCTTCCAGCAATTATTTAGAAAACCCACCTGTCTCAATGGGCAGTCTTCATATACTGGGACTGCTGTCAATAATCCTCTCTTGCTGTAGACCCCTCCTGTGCAGAGAGTCACTCTATGATTTCTAAGTGGTTAATTCTTCAGCCTGTAACAACGTAGGATCCTCGCCATTGTATGATCTCATTCTTCAGCCTGTAACAACATAGGATCCTCGCCATTGTATGATCTCATTCTTCAGCCTGTAACAACATAGGATCCTCGCCACTGCATGATCTTATTCTTCAGTCTGTAACAACGTAGGATCCTCGCCATTGCACGATCTCATTCTTCAGTCTGTAACAACGTAGGATCCTCGCCATTGCATTATTTCATTCTTCAGCCTGTAACAACATAGGATCCTCGCCATTGCATGATTTCATTCTTCAGTCTGTAACAACGTAGGATCCTCGCCATTGCATGATCTCATTCTTCAGTCTGTAACAACGTAGGATCCTCGCCATTGCATTATTTCATTCTTCAGTCTGTAACAACGTAGGATCCTCGCCATTGCATGATTTCCTTCGTCAGTCTGTAACAACGTAGGATCCTCGCGATTGCATGATTTTATTCTTTAGTCTGTAACAACTGAGCGTCCACATAATTCCATGATTTCATTTGTGTCTTGTGGGCGTTTAAAATATTAGAAAAATTCTCTTGAAATTCTTTGGATACCTTTACATTTACAGACAATTATATGCTAATATTTTTTTTCTTTTGCCACAAATTTATATATTAAAGAAAAGGTAGAGTATACGAGTTATATATGTATGGCAAATATAGCTATATTGACATTCATTGAAAAGAATTGTATAAGAAGAATGTTTATGTCAATCTTACATCCTTTAGTAAATTAACTATCACATTACAAGTATGTGATTCTTTTGTGTGTGTGTGTGTGACATCAGTGACGATTTTACTGAAGTTTTAAAGTTATACCATAAAACAACTCAATTTCTTA
This sequence comes from Omphiscola glabra, assembly GCA_964017045.1. Lineage (NCBI taxonomy): Eukaryota > Metazoa > Mollusca > Gastropoda > Lymnaeidae > Omphiscola > Omphiscola glabra. The sequence goes on along the minus strand of OZ024797.1, from coordinate 35,342,682 downwards.
ACGTTAAGTGCAAGGATTTACGTTAAGCTACTGGCAGCTGACTTCCAGTAAATTATTGTTAAAGTGGGTTACTTTTGCAAATATCTTTTTGTGCAGCAACCTATGTAATACATTTGAAATACTTTTTCAATGGATTTAGAAATAAAAAATATAGCTTCCTCGAGCAGCTCACGGATAAATGATTCCATGAATGAATTGAAATTGGTGACGGCAAATGATTTTGAGCAGTGGACTGTCCTCCCCGTTATAAGTTCAGAGGTCAACGCAGAATTCTTCAGGAGCGCCATAAATTTCCTGGAAATTATTTCCCGCGTTTTTATCGGTGGATTCGGCATCGTCGGAAACTTCCTAAGCTTGTTGGTTCTGGCCAGGCAAGGACGCGCTGATGTCACAAACATGCTGCTAATTTCGCTTTCTGCGTGCGATTTTGTCTACTGTCTGATTATACCCGTCAAGATGATCAGATATCTCATTGATGCCTTCGACCCGTTTGAGACACAGACGTTTATAACATTTTGGACAGTCTACATCATTAACATCAGCACCGCGGTCAACTTTTGCAGCAACACACACGTCATGGTCATAGCCCTCGAGCGGGTGCTCGCTGTCTTTAAGCCGTTTCACGTCTCTCGTGTTGTCACCAAGCAACGCGTCCTAATATGTCTGCTTCTACTGTACCTGTACTCTTTAGTTCCCGTACTGTTCATGGCATTTTTTACATTTAGTCACACGTGGGTTGTGGACAGTTTGACCAATCGTACGTACGCACGGGTCGAGTACACGAGATTTTACTGGGACAATTACAATGTCCTCAATAGTTACTCGGCAGCGTTGTTCAATAGCCTTTACCTAACCCTCAGTGTGTTCGTCGTCATCATCTCGTGTCTCGCCATCTGTCTCAAACTGGCCCGTCAGCGTCGGGAGATCGGTGACAAGTCGTCTGCCACCGGGACCAGGTCTGACCACAAGGCTGGCAAAATCCTGATGTCCGTGTGTTTGAGTTACGCCGTCTGCAGTTTCCCCACGATCTGCTATGAGCTCTTCAAGTCCGGCCTGGACATTGCTGACCGCTACTCACTTTTCGTCACCTTCCTCGATCAGGTTTTTCATATTTTTTACAACGTGAACAGCGCTATGAACTTTGTCCTCTACATGATGACGTCATCAAAGTTCTCGCGTGCTTATCGCGAGATGTTCTGTCCAAAATTTTTCCAAATGAAAACGTCCAATACCCTTCAATAAGATACGACAAATTTTAACGTTGAGGACAGCGTTAATTTAATGCTCATGCCTTTAATTATCCGTAGCAATATGTATACGGTTAAATTTCTTTTTTTCTTCTCAATTTTAACTAAAGATCCACCATTTACTAATTTATTTGTTTATTACAAGTGTAGATTTGATTTCTGTACATTGTATAATTTACTAAAATTTAAAAGCACTTTAAAAAAAAATAAAACATAGTTTATCACTATTTTTGAGTCGTGGTCCTATTTTTATAGAAGCAAAGTTATAAATATTTACAATAGACATTTTAATAGCATAAAAAAAATATTTAAAAAAACACTTCGAAATACCTTTTTTTTTAGCTTGATATAAATTTTTTTACACAATTTTAACCTACGTCATGTTAAATTTGGCTCATGTATTTGACATCTCGTTATTATTACATAATAAGATGGCTGACACGCAAAAGGACATGAGAGACGCTAACATCGTAACATTGTACAAAAATAAAGGGGACCGAAGTGATTGTAATAACTACCGAGGAATTTCTCTCCTTGGTTTAGTTGGAAAGGCCCGTGTTGCCTTAAAACGATTGCAGAGTCTGGCTAACCGCATGTATCTAGAGTCCCAGTGTGGCTTCCGGAGTGGGCGCTCAACTATAGACATGATATTCTCGTTACTCCAAATTCAGGAGAAGTGTCGTGAACAGCATATGCCTCTTTATATCGCTTTCATAGATCTGACAAAGGCATTCGACTTGGTAAGTCGGAATGGCCTGTTCAGTATCTTACAAAGAATAGGTTGTCCCCCATGACTGCTCACAATCATACAATCCTTTCACAAAAACATGCACAGCACAGTCACATTCAATGGCGCTGTCTCTGAGGCATTCCCAGTCAGCAGCGGAGTAAAACAGGGTTGTGTACTGGCACCAACTCTCTTCTCCATTTTCTTCTCGATGCTCCTTCAATTTGCTTTCAAGGACTGTGAAGATGGAGTGTACATACATACCAGATCTGATGGTAGGCTGTTCAATATCGCTCGCCTTCGTGCAAAGACCAAAGTAAAAAGGGTACTAATTCGTGAACTACTGTTCGCTGACGATGCCGCCTTAACATCTCACATAGAAGAAGGTCTTCAGCAGCTAGTTAATCGTCTATCACACGCTTGTAAAGAGTTTGGATTGTTAATTAGTCTACAGAAAACTCATGTCATGATGCAAGAAGCGCCGTCCCTTCCAATTATAACTATTGAGGGCCATAATTTGTTGGTTTTTGAGCATTTCACATACCTTGGATCAAATATATCTAGTTCTCTCTCCATTGATGAAGAGATAAACATCAGGATCGCAAAAGCAGCAGCAACTATGGCTAAACTGAATAAGCGGGTGTGGAATAATCTCAATCTAACTGAAAAAACAAAGCTAAGTGTCTATCAGGCATGCGTGCTTAGTACGCTCCTATATGGCAGTGAAGTGTGGACCACATATACCAGTCTCGAGCGGAAACTCAACAGCTTCCATCAACGATGTCTGCGTCGCATTCTACGCATCCGATGGCAGGACAAGGTGACTAACACAGAGGTCTTGGAACGTTCCAAAATGTATAGCATATTTTCCGCTCTTAGCAAGAAGCGCCTTCGCTGGTTAGGCCATGTAAGGAGAATGGAGGAAGGCCGTATTCCAAAGATGCTTTTGTATGGAGAGTTGGCAAAAGAGACAAGACATATTGGACGGCCTCGCCTGAGATATATGGACGTTTGCAAAAAGAGCATGAAGGAAGCGAACATTGAAGTCAACAAATGGGAGATCATTGCCGAACAACGTTCCAGCTGGCGAACGGCAGTGTACGAAGGAGTGAAAAAGGCAGAAGATGTGCGGAACGAAGCCCTTGCAAGAAAAAGAACAGCACGAAAGGCCAAAATTAACCAGGAATCATCATTCTCCTGCGTGAAATGCAGACGAGATTTTCATTTCAGAATTGGCCTAGTGGGCCACTCGTCGAGGTGTAGGACTACAATATAGCTGCTCCATCGTCTCGTGAAGACGGAAGGATGCCATACATTATTACATACCATTAAATAACATACCATACATTTTATGATCAAGGACAGTGTTTATTTAAAGGCGTGTGTTTTACATTAGAAGGTTAAATATCTTCTTTACCTCAATGATAATTAAATATCTACAATTTACCAATATCTCATCTGTTTATAAAACTATACATTTAATTTCGATATATGTGCAACTTCTTATTTGTATAATTTACTGACATGAAAAGAGAAAGAAAAAAATTTTAAAACACACTTAACAACTATTTTTCGAGACGTAGTCCTATTTTTCGAGAAGTAGTCCTATTTTTCCGAGACGTAGTCCTATTTTTTCCGAGACGTAGTCCTATTTTTTCCGAGACGTAGTCCTATTTCTCGAGACGTAGTCCTATTTTTTCCGAGACTTAGTCCTATTTTTTCCGAGACGTAGTCCTATTTCTCGAGACGTAGTCCTATTTTTTTAGACGTTGTCCTATTTCTCGAGACGTAGTCTTATTTTCTGAGACGTAGTCTTATTTTTTTAGACGTAGTCCTATTTTTGAGACGTAGTCCTATTTTTTTCATAAGCAAAGTGACCCGCAACCTATAAACATTTACAATATACATTTTACAATAGACATTTTGGGGGGGGGGGGGGGGTAAAATAAAACACTTCGGACATACCTTTTTAGTATGATATAATATTTATACAATTTTAACCTATGTCGTATTAAATGTGGTTCTTGGTTTTTGTATCTTGTTTGGGGCCAAAAAAAAAGTCTTTTCGTGGTTTGCAAGAAAATGGGGGATAAACGAGAATTTTGTTTTCAAGTTATTGGGACCATTTATTTCGAATTGGTTCCCTTTATATGGTCGCGCCATTTATAGAAACTTATGCTTAACAAACTTTAAAAAAAAAAAACAAAAAAAAAAACACCTTTTAAAACAAAAGTTTGCGTATGAATTCCTTTATATACATTTTTTGTTTGCATTTATGTAATTGAAATGATTTGTCGATTTATTAAGAGGGCGGTTATTTAAATTGATAAACCTCGGGCGCAAACACGTTTCGTATTTCCGTCATTTTCCCTTTCAAAGATTCTTTTTTTTTTTTTAAATCGCAATCAAAATTTGTTGAGGGGGAATAGGGCCGTGAAAAATTGAGGTTAAAATGCAATATATTTTTTGAATGTTCGGCACCAAGAAGTAATTTGAAAAAAAGGCAAAAAAAAAAAGATCTTTTTTGGGGGGGGGGGGGGAGGGGGGGAGGGGGGGGCCTGAAAATTTGAAAGAATGTGTTATCATTGATAACAAAACAAAAAAAAAAAAAAAAAAAAAAAAAAACACGTTACAAATCTTAAGTTCACAGCAAATCTCAAGCTACAGTTGGGAATCAATCAGAAATGTCGTGGGCGACTTTATTACTGGGGAAAAAAATGCAGGAAAATTGATCGTCTTAAATGAACCTGTTGAGACTGTTGAACTTGTTGAGACTGTTGAGACTGTTGAACTTGTTGAGACTGTTGAGACTGTTGAACTTGTTGAGACTGTTGAACTTGTTGAGCCTGTTGAACTTGTTGAGCCTGTTGAGACTGTTGAACTTGTTGAGACTGCTGAGACTGTTGAACTTGTTGAGCCTGTTGATACTGTTGAACTTGTTGAGACTGTTGAACTTGTTGAGACTGTTGAACTTGTTGAGACTATTGAGACTGTTGACCTTGTTGAGACAGTTGAGACTGTTGAACTTGTTGAGACTGTTGAACCTGTTGAGCCTTTTGAACCTGTTGAGTGGTTGAACCTGTTGAACTTGTTGAACTTGTTGAGCCTGTTGAACCTGTTGAACCTGTTTAACCTGTTGAACTTGTTGAAATTGTTGAGCCTGTTGAAATTGTTGAGCCTGTTGAACTTGTTGAACTTGTTGAACCTGTTGAGACTGTTGAACTTGTTGAGCCTGTTGAACCTGTTGAACGTGTTGAACTTGTTGAGCCCGTTGAACCTGTTGAACTTGTTGAACCTGTTGAGACTGTTGAACTTGTTGAGCCTGTTGAACCTGTTGAGACTGTTGAACTTGTTGAGCCTGTTGAACCTGTTGAGACTGTTGAACCTGTTGAGACTGTTGAAAATGTTCGGCACCAAGAAGTAATTTGAAAAACAGGCAAAAAACTGATTTTTTTGGGGGGGAGGGGGAGGTGGGCCCTGAAATTTGAAAGAATGTGTTATCATTGATAACAAAAAAAAAAAACAAAAACAAAAAAACACGTTACAAATCTTAAGTTCACAGCAAATCTCAAGCTACAGTTGGGAATCAATCAGAAATGTCGTGGGCGACTTTATTACTGGGGGAAAAAATGCAGGAAAATTGATCGTCTTAAATGAACCTGTTGAGACTGTTGAACTGGTTGAGACTGTTGAACTTGTTGAGACTGTTGAACTTGTTGAGACTGTTGAACTTGTTGAGCCTGTTGAACTTGTTGAGCCTGTTGAGACTGTTGAACTTGTTGAGACTGCTGAGACTGTTGAACTTGTTGAGCCTGTTGATACTGTTGAACTTGTTAAGACTGTTGAACTTGTTGAGATTGTTGAACTTGTTGAGACTGTTGACCTTGTTGAGACAGTTGAGACTGTTGAACTTGTTGAGACTGTTGAGCCTTTTGAACCTGTTGAGCCTGTTGAACCTGTTGAACTTGTTGAACTTGTTGAGCTTGTTGAACCTGTTTAACTTGTTGAATCTGTTGAGACTGTTGAACTTGTTGAGCCTGTTGAACCTGTTGAGACTGTTGAACTTGTTGAGCCTGTTGAACTTGTTGAGACTGTTGAACCTGTTGAATTTGTTGAGACTGTTGAACTTGTTGAGACTGTTGAACTTGTTGAGACTGTTGAACTTGTTGAGACTGTTGAACTTGTTGAGACTGTTGAACTTGTTGAGACTGTTGAACTTTTTGAGCCTGTTGAACTTGTTGAGACTGTTGAACTTGTTGAGACTGTTGGACTTGTTGAGACGGTTGAACTTGTTGAGACTGTTGAACTTGTTGAGACTGTTGAACCTGTTGAGACTGTTGAACCTGTTGAGACTGTTGAACTTGTTGAACTTGTTGAACTTGTTGAACTTGTTGAACTTGTTGAACTTGTTGAACTTGTTGAACTTGTTGAGACTATTGAACTCGTTGAGACTGTTGAACCTGTTGATACTGTTGAACCTGTTGAGCCTGTTGAACCTGTTTAGACTGTTGGACTTGTTGAGCCTGTTGAACCTGTTGAGACTGTTGAGTCTGTTGAACCTGCTAAAGAAAATTGTCCTTCACCTTTAATCCCTGTCCTTTTTTACAATATTCAAACAAAAACACATATATTTGATGTGAATTTTTTTTTTATTTTTTTTTTTTTTTTTTTACGCCTGGACGGGCAACGCTGGTCACAATGTTAGCTACGCCTGAGAGCCTGTACATATTATCCCAGTTAGATCAACCATCAGGCGTCAACACCTTGAATTTGAATCCACATCTTAGCTACACGAAATGCAGAACAGCACGTTTGTTAAAAAAAAAAAAGGAAAAAAAAAAAAAGGAAATCCTAACACGTGACCAACAAGGGAGTTAATGGCGTCATCGGGAGGGCAGCTTCCCACGGTTATGCCCCCATGCCTAGTGTCGTTTCCGGTTCCGTGCGGTCATGATAGGCAGAGCCAGCGTCTTTTCACGTGGTGACCAACGTAACAATGGGAGCGCTTGGCGAGCGTGAACAAAATGTTTCTCACAAGGATCGTCCCTTCCCGGGCCGGGACAATGTCTCTAGGTTTTAATACCGCGGTCTTCGCACCAGAGGAACGCAACCATTTCACAACCAACATTATTTCTCCCTTTCCGCTTTGAATTGATTCAAAATGGCAGAGAAAGGAACTTTAATGTGCTGAATTGTCGCAACTTTCAAAGCACGCACTACCACATTATTGAGTGACGTAACACATTTTTTAAAAACAGAATTTTTAATTCTTAAATATCAAAATCAGCTTCATTCAGTTTTGAATCAAAAGTCAAAGGCGATGATTCCAACAATTATCATTCAACGGGGTTTAGTTGGGTAAACGTGTACTACCCCCCCCCCCCCCCACACACACACTTTTTCCCACCCACCCCTCGAACCCGATCTAATGAACTTAACTCCATGGTTTACTGTATTTATACAACATTGTCTCTTGTCAATCTTGTGTCACAACGTCACAATGTCACAACGGCAAAATGTCACAATGTCACAATGTCATAACGTTACACAGTCACAATGTCACAACGTCACAACGTCATAATGTCACAACGTCATAATGTCACAACGTCACAATAACACAACGTCACAATGTCACAACGTCATAATGTCACAACGTCACAACGTCACAATGTCACAACGTCACAATGTCACAACGTCACAATGTCACAACGTCACAACGTCATAATGTCACAATGTCACAACGTCACAACGTCACAATGTCACAACGTCACAATGTCACAACGTCATAACGTCACAACGTCATAATGTCACAACGTCACAGCGTCAAAACGTCACAATGTCACAACGTCACAATGTCACAACGTCACAATGTCACAACGTCACAATGTCACAACGTCACAATGTCACAACGTCACAATGTCACAACGTCCATAATAGTCTTTTTATTTCTTCACTTATTTTTATTTTTTTTTTGAAAATTGAAAAAAAAAAGTTTCACATAATAAGCAAAAAGAAAATTGAATGGATCAAAATCTTTGTTACTGTGCTGTTTATCGAATTACTTTTCAATTCTTTAACATTCCTCGAATCACATTTCATAAGTTATCACCCATATGAAGTTATTACAAAGTTGGATGGGGAGGGGGAGAATACTTAAAGATGATATTAGAGTTAAAATTTCAAATATTATATATAAAATCCTACTTTTAAGCTATAAGAAAAAAAAAATTTAAAAAAGAAAAAAAAATTTAAGAAAGAAAATTATGACAATAATGTTTCTGTTTTTAAATCGATTGGAAAAAATCGCGCACATGTTCGGACTCTATGGAGGGGTTGTCGAACCTAAACGTCTTCCCCCATTTCCCAGAAATAGTGGGTATATGGAATGTCAAGGACATACACTGTAAATACGAAAACGTGATTCTGTCTAACCATTTTGACATTCGTCATCCCCAAATAATCACATAAGGGAAAAAAAAAGGGGGGGGGGGATCGTGAGACGGCTAGCTATTGACACTGACTCCTGAGGTTAACTATTCCAACTTCTACCCACACGACCTGGAGTTATCACCTGCAGAAGATAGGAAATCCGGTAAAAATGTTTTTTCGAATTATTTTTTTTTCACTTGTACTTTATCTATTGTTTTCTGTAGACTTTGTGTTTTTTTAGGTCACGAAAAAACAAGTGTGTGGGGGGGAAGGGGGTTGTGGTGGTAAATGGGGCGTCAATTCGATATCTAACCCCAATGAATCATATCGTTTCTCTTGTAAAGCCTCATATGCACAACTACAAAATGTGACCCAAAATTTGTTGTAGAAACTGAAACCCTACACGTTAGGTCTCAAAACTACCAGGTCGAGGGAAAGCGTTATCACCCAAACATCTGCGAGGCCACTGTCAAGGGCCAGCACATCATCCATCACGAGGTGGACCTCCCCATTGTCCGGAATTATTATTGCCCGAGAAAGAAGATGCAAGATAGTGTTAACGTGTTGCCCCGGTGATTTCTGTCTGGCGGAGCGGAAGGAAAAAAGGGGGGACGCCACAACAGTTGTCAACATTGATTCAACTGTTGAACGTTGGAGTGCTCTCCCCCTTGGCGACGTGAGTGCATTGTTGGGGGTGTTCAACTGTCTCCCAAAGACGGACCCCGCTGCTCCCGAGTGTCGTAACCGGTAGCGAGGTCCGCCATTATGAGGCACTTCGACCTGAGACCGAGGTTTATAAATAGATTCATTCGACCCCCATGATGAAAGCGTTGTGCGTCCCCTGATTGTTCAGCCTCACGTTAAAAAGTGTCTAAGGTTATATCTAAATATTTATATTTTGTATCAATTTATTGTCTTGATATCACGTGGTAAGAAGGCAAAACAAGTAATCCGTGGCAACGATATTTGGTGTTGGCCAAGAAATCATCCGTGACAACAATATTTGGTGTTGGCCAAGAAATCATCCGTGACAACGATATTTGGTGTTGGCCAAGAAATCATCCGTGACAACAATATTTGGTGTTGGCCAAGAAATCATCCGTGACAACAATATTTGGTGTTGGCCAAGAAATCATCCGTGACAACAATATTTGGTGTTGGCCAAGAAATCATCCGTGACAACAATATTTGGTGTTGGCAAAGAAATCATCCGTGACAACAATATTTGGTGTTGGCCAAGAAAGCTTGAAATCTTTCGGGGACAATAATTACATTTATTACGAAACAGCGCAAGTAGACACTACACCGTCACATTGGTCAGCGTTTATATTGTAAAAAAAAAGCAGTACAAACTGAACACTTTAGTGTGTGAACGCGACCTTGGAAGGACCCTAAATGGCCTTGATCTTCCATAAGATGTTCAGAATCCGACAGTACACTATCATCAAGGATTTCGTCAAAGTGAAATTGCACTATCGCTATATTAAGCACAGAGCTGGACCGGCGTCATTTGAACGCGGTCCAATCCAATTGAAACGAGATGCTCTCGGGTGAGGCAAGAGTTAACCGCCATTGGCTGGCAGACGACAATGGCCGCGGTTATAGCGGGCCACCAAAGGTTCAAGATGGATATTTGCGCTGCAAACCCCCCCCCCCCCCCCCCCCCCCAAAACGAGAGGACAACTGGGTGTCTTGCTAATAGAAGCCTAACATTTGTTTGGATCAGTTTGGCTCACAATTTTAGCGCAGACGATAAAACCCGTGACGTTATAGCATGAAATAGAGAATGGTTCTTTTGCACCCCCCTCCCCCGGATTTGAAGTGTGGAGTTTGGAGTGTTGGGGAGTCTGAAGATGCAAGGAATGTAATAGGTAATGTGGGAGGGGGGAATAGGCCGCCTTTCAAGAGTATAAATTGTATTTTCGAAATTAATCAAGATGTTTCAATTATATATTTAAAGATAATTTATATTTTAAAACTTGAATATATTTTGTTTTAAATTTGTTTATTAAAAAATATCAAGGTGATGAAAGTGTGGTTTTCGCTTCGGTTGCGAAATCACAGTAAACTTGGGTGATGATGATGCTGATGATGGTAATGATTCTGATGATGGTAATGATGCTGATGATGATGCTGACAATGGTATTGATGCTGATGAGGATGCGGACGATGGTAATGATGCTGATGATGATGCTGATGATGGCAATGATGCTGACGATGGCAATGATGCTGATGATGATGCTGATGATGGTGATGATGCTGATGATGGTGGTAATGATGCTGCTGCTGCTGATGATGATGCAGTTTTGCGCCAGCGGCGTGCCGTGAGCGGCAGTACTTTTTAACGAGCCACTCAGCATTGGTGTGTACCAGCAAGGCATCTCAAAAGGGTTGGTCTCCGATGGTGTTGTTTCATCCGCTAGCTGGGCGCTTTCCAACACCTGGCCGGCGGACCACATGCGACCAGCGAGCTGATTCTAAATGGCCCGTCGCTACTTGGGGCACAACCATTATGTCTAACAAAAATATGTATAACATTTTAAGGTGACAATATTTTCAAAACGCATTCATTGATTCGGTGTTGTCGGGGAAATCACGTTAGAGCACACGAGAAGTTGCAACAAGGAAACGTGGGAGGTCACAAAAGCTAAGGAGTTGGATGACTTGACAGGTAGCATTAATTTGAGTAAATCAACCGGGCAACCATTGGGGAAACTGGGAGACGCGAAATCGGATTCTATCTTCTCCTTCTTTTTGTTGCATGTACAAATTGGTGGGGGGGGGGGGGCGGGTTGTTACGCGGAGTATATGATTTAATTACTGACGGTGTTGGGAAAGATGAATGGGGAAACCAAAAGTAGCTTGATGTGTAACTATTACATCATTGCAATAACTTTCATGTCCCCACCAACGGGACCAAATCAGATGAAATGGAGAGGTGAGCACCGTGACCTTGCTACTGCGCTTTGTGGGGTGATAATAATATGACCGGAAAGTCACGGGTCAGAGTAAATCGAGATTTGAGCTGGGGTACTAATCGAATCTACTTAAGAAAATAAACAAACTATCGATCCGAGGCTCATGAAGTCTTCCCCAGCGCACCCCTGCCAGTCCCAACCGGTATTCAAATACTCCCCCCCCCTGTGGTCTCTATTCCAGTCAGGCCGCGAAGCGGCACGCCGGGGGCTTTCCGCCCCTGAGACAACCTCACCCACCCTTCCACTCGATTGACTATGCGAGTGAGGCGGCACCAGAGAAGGAACGCCCTGCCGGCCGGGGTGCTGCTTTAACACAGAAACCGGGCTGGACTTACTTGGGCTGGGGTGGATATATTTTACGTGTCTAATGCCCCCCCCCCTTTTCCACCGAGGCGAGACGCGTAGGTGTTTTACAGACGCCCTTTAATAGTGTCGCCACGTTCCGTCACCTCATATCCATACGGCAACTGTCATCATATCCCGACCTGTTTCTGCGTTATTTTGCACGTGGTAGAAAACCATGCAGCCGTGCTCTTTCTAACCCAGTTTCCGTGCGTTACCTTTGCCTTTCAGCGCAGGTCCTCTACAGGGTGATCCTGTACCCACGGCAACGTTTCAGGGGGCTTGTGGCAAACGCCTCTTTATCGACATGCCATTTTTGGGACGGACATGACGAACAATATTTTTGCATGTACTACAAATATATAAATAATAATAAATAACTAAAATTCCACGCAACCGAAAACGGCTGAATGGCGTCAGTTGTTGCTCACCGTTTTGCGGAATTTTTCGTTTTATCCCACGTCGTCATAAAGGTTGAACAGTGCTGACATAGCAGCTCCTCTCGCTGGTTTCCTTGTCATAGCGTTCCTTTGGTTTACTTGTCATAGCGTTCCTTTGGTTTACTTGTCATAGCGTTCCTTTGGTTTACTTGTCATAGCGTTCCTTTGGTTTGCATGTCATAGCGTTCCTTTGGTTTACTTGTCATAGCGTTCCTTTGGTTTACTTGTCATAGCGTTCCTTTGGTTTACTTGTCATAGCGTTCCTTTGGTTTACTTGTCATAGCGTTCCTTTGGTTTACTTGTCATAGCGTTCCTTTGGTTTACTTGTCATAGCGTTCCTTTGGTTTACTTGTCATAGCGTTCCTTTGGTTTACTTGTCATAGCGTTCCTTTGGTTTACTTGTCAAAGCGTTCCTTTGGTTTACTTGTCATAGCGTTCCTTTGGTTTACTTGTCATAGCGTTCCTTTGGTTTACTTGTCATAGCGTTTCTGCAGAATCTTTATACGAGTCTATATTCCGGAGACCATCGGATGGAGGAGTCAGCGTGACCTTGACGAACAGAATGTGCACCTGGTAACCTCAAGCCGGGGGTAGTCGTAATAACGATCAAATAAAAGGGAGCAGACGGGATCCAATGAGATCCCTCAGCGGGGAGTTTTCATCCTTCACGAAACGTGAATGAGGGTAGACTCCCTCGCCCTCCCCCCACCCCAGGTCTGTTGATTCTCTCCCCCTCACCCACATTACAATCGCCTCCATCGTCCGCAACCAGGGTAGGTCGGACCCCACCTGGGCGCTAATGTGATCTAAGCCGGCATAACAAAAGGCGTTGTCAGCATCTCGTAAAAAGTTGGGCTCCGACAGCGGCGTTGTCATGACCCTGTCAGCGTCTCCGACCTGGCATGAGACGTCTGGGACGTGCTTTAGCTGGACGCGCCCCCCTACTGGCAGCCATTATAACCGGTAATGGCCAACAATGCGTTCGTTTGGTCATTCTGCCGTGGACTGATGAATGGGAGGGAAGAAGAAAAAAATAAATAATACGAATGTCATGTGACACGTCCTCGAACGTCTCCGCGCATTGAACACTGCGTCTTAGGCGTCTATGACTTGGGTTACGTTTTGTGGGGAACGTAGTCCCCCCCCCCAAATGCCCCGGGGGGGGGGGGAGGCAGCTCGAGATAGCGTCAACGTTTGGTCAGCAACTGGAGGAGTTGATGGGTAATGAACAGAGACTTGGCCACGAACAAGCGAGGCGAGGAATTACGGACCGCTGTGACAAGGCTTGTGTTGCGTTGTAGTTTTGATATAACCAGGTGTAGGGCATTTAAAGAGAGAAACAGCACGGAAGATAATTTTTCAAAAAATTAATAATCATTTAAAAATCTGAAATTTTAGATTATATGATTATATGTTCTTTTTCAGTGTAGATAATCTGATGGACTTAATTACACCAGCTCGGGGTTCACGCATGTAGGCAGGAAAGCCAAGGATTTGGTAGCGCAGGCCAGGGCCCTAAATGGGCTTTAGCGCCACTGATGATGATGTAGATCAGGGGTCTCCAAGCTACGGCCCTCGGGCCGGAACCGGCCCGCGATGGCCAGTTCAGCCGGCCCGCCGACGATACTTGAAATTTCGTTCTGGCTTGAAATTATTGTACGTAATCATTATCCGGCCCACGCTCGGCATTTTTTTTTTTTGTTTTTTGTTTTTTTTTTGTTTTTTTTTTTGTTATCCGGCCCGCCGTGAAAAAAGTTTGGAGACCCCCTGATGTAGATGATCTGATGTTTCACATTATCACCATCAGAATGACAAGATGAAATTCGTTAGAGTGCCCGTTCGAAATTATGATATGACGAAATATTTTCCAGTGAAGGTAGTTATATATGTTTATGTATAAATTTAAACTGAGACAAAAAAAAACTAACTGGAGAAAGGCGACAGCAATGCGTGAACTTCCCATCTACTAAAGTTACTTGACAAAACATGAACTCAAGTAACGCAAATTAAATAATCCCAATTTTCGCTACAACCCTTTCCCCCATAATACGCCACTGCACGCTTTTTATTTCACTCCCATGAACTATATTAATATATTCTGATGTCCCGACCACTTTTAAACCGAATAATTTTTACACCAGACTTAAATTGAGACGATTTCATTTTCTGAAAAGAAATATTACGGCACTAACGCAGTTTTGCTTTATTTTTTTTAAAAAAAAACAACATCATTTAGCGTAGTATGAAATTAAATTTTGAGCGCTTATGAACTCATTATTGAACCATACATTCTTTTAAACACATAGAATTATTTGTAATGTAATCTCGCTGAATAGGAAGCAGCGAGCTTTTTAGGAAGCAACCGACCCGAATTGGAAGCAAATCACGAGTCACACCAGAATCGTTAATATAAATATTTAAGATATATAAATATATATTAAAAAATGATGAAAATTCCTGTTTGTTGGGCAACTTAATCACAGACTTCACAGAGTTGCCATATGTCATCAAACATTTTAATTTGATTTTCTCATTTTTGAAAAAGAAGATTTTAAAATCATTAATTTAGTCTAATTTTGTTACATTTTATAAGAATTTTAAAATGTTGGAAAATTTTCAATATACGTGTATATATATATATATATATATAATGATGTAAATTCCTGTTAGTTGGGCTAATTCTCCCACTCTGGAGGTCTTTTAGAGCCATGTATATCCAATGTACAAATTTCGTAATCATTCAGCTTAGTGCAACTCATACCATAGATCCCCCACACAACTCATACCATAGACCCCCCACACAACTCATACCATAGACCCCCCACACAACTCATACCATAGACCCCCCACACAACTCATACCATAGACCCCCCACACAACTCATACCATAGACCCCCCACACAACTCATACCATAGACCCCCCACACAACTCATACCATAGACCCCCCACACAACTCATACCATAGACCCCCCACACAACTCATACCATAGACCCCCCACACGACTCATACCATAGACCCCCCACACAACTCATACCATAGACCCCCCACACAACTCATACCATAGACCCCCACACAACTCATACCATAGACCCCCACACAACTCATACCATAGATCCCCCACACGACTCATACCATAGTGGCCGGAAATGAATTGGAGACCACTGATGGAAGTTTACTTTAAAAAAAATAGAATGCAATAATTGAAAAATTTTAAAAATATATCGATATCACCCCCGTAGTGATCCACTGTAACGGGGAGGCAATAGACCCCGTAGTGATCCACTGTAACGGGGAGGCAATAGACCCCGTAGTGATCCACTGTAACGGGGAGGCAATAGACCCCGTAGTGATCCACTGTAACGGGGAGGCAATAGACCCCGTAGTGATCCACTGTAACGGGGAGGCAATAGACCCCGTAGTGATCCACTGTAACGGGGAGGCAATAGACCCCGTAGTGATCCACTGTAACGGGGAGGCAATAGACCCCGTAGTGATCCACTGTAACGGGGAGGCAATAGACCCCGTAGTGATCCACTGTAACGGGGAGGCAATAGACCCCGTAGTGATCCACTGTAACGGGGAGGCAATAGATCCCGTAGTGATCCACTGTAACGGGGAGGCAATAGATCCCGTAGTGATCCACTGTAACGGGGAGGCAATAGATCCCGTAGTGATCCACTGTAACGGGGAGGCAATAGACCCCGTAGTGATCCACTGTAACGGGGAGGCAATAGATCCCGTAGTGATCCACTGTAACGGGGAGGCAATAGATCCCGTAGTGATCCACTGTAACGGGGAGGCAATAGACCCCGTAGTGATCCACTGTAACGGGGAGGCAATAGACCCCGTAGTGATCCACTGTAACGGGGAGGCAATAGACCCCGTAGTGATCCACTGTAACGGGGAGGCAATAGACCCCGTAGTGATCCACTGTAACGGGGAGGCAATAGATCCCGTAGTGATCCACTGTAACGGGGAGGCAATAGATCCCGTAGTGATCCACTGTAACGGGGAGGCAATAGATCCCGTAGTGATCCACTGTGACTCGGGTAGGCAATAGATCCCGTAGTGATCCACTGTAACGGGGAGGCAATAGATCCCGTAGTGATCCACTGTAACGGGGAGGCAATAGATCCCGTAGTGATCCACCGTGACTCGGGTAGGCAATAGACCCCGTAGTGATCCACTGTGACTCGGGTAGGCAATAGATCCCGTAGTGATCCACTGTGACTCGGGTAGGCAATAGACCCCGTAGTGATCCACTGTGACTCGGGTAGGCAATAGATCCCGTAGTGATCCACTGTGACTCGGGTAGGCAATAGACCCCGTAGTGATCCACTGTGACTTGGGTGGGAAAAAGATCCCATAGTGATCCACTGTGACTTGGGTGGGAAATAGACCCCGTAGTGATCCACTGTGACTTGGGTGGGAAATAGACCCCGTAGTGATCCACTGTGACTTGGGTGGGAAATAGACCCCGTAGTGATCCACTGTGACTTGGGTGGGAAATAGACCCCGTAGTGATCCACTGTGACTTGGGTGGGAAATAGACCCCGTAGTGATCCACTGTGACTTGGGTGGGAAATAGACCCCGTAGTGATCCACTGTGACTTGGGTGGGAAATAGACCCCGTAGTGATCCACTGTGACTTGGGTGGGAAATAGACCCCCGTGTAGTGATCGGAAAAAATGTTGCTGTTTCTTTTGTTGTGTTTTTTGAAAATAAGTATCATTAATAAACAAATAACTCATTAAAATTGTTGTTGCCTGTCTATGCATTCCTATTATTAGATTAAATGTATTTTATGTATTAGGATTTCTTTTGCCGAGATCCCGGGTAATGGATAGATCTCGTAAACAATATACAAGCAGATAGAAATGATACGGGCGCACATAGCTGTATTTATTATTTGCATAACATCAACTATTGCCATTGGTATTTATTTTAATTTTATACTTAATTTATACTTACGCGGTGGAATGAAAACTTGTCACATGGTGTTAGCTCCGGGATTAATTTCTTGCGACGCTTGTAACGACGTACGCAACACGTTATTGTAACGCTGTAGCCACTGTACCGCTGTATACCCTTGAAGACCATTGAGAAAAAAAAATAAACAAGTCGTTGCCAAAATCCCGAGTCGTCATGCTCACAACTTTGTAATTTTCCGGCTCGCTGCCGACAGACGAATCGTCTAATCCGCGTCTAATTGGGGTTTCGAACCCTTGCAGCTCGCTGCCACGTCGTTAACGCGTTGGCCATGTGGTCGAGACGATTCCAGGCCAGTGGTCACACGATGGCGAAACAGGTACTCGTCTCATTGCAATTAGTGTGTGTCAGAGATGCCAGAGCGCAGAATCTGTTTAGATGAACTTATGTGGAGGGGTCACGCCTCGCTGGTTCTGACGTCATTGTTGGAGGTTGGAGTTCCCAAGAAAAAGAAATATAAAAAAAAGGGGGGGGGGGTGAGTTTCAATTTATAATGAAACTTTTTAAAATCAACGCGTGTTGGCTGATGGCGTCTTTCAGAAGTAATCAGGCGTCGCGGTATTCAGGGACGTCTATGACGCGACTTGAGTTTTGTGTTGACAGATGACTGGTGTCAGTTTGGTAACCTTATAGCAATGTCAGTTCCAACATTACAGTAACATCAGCTCCTATGCCACAGTTTTACTCTTCTCTTCGCAGACGCATTAAACTTGAATTCATTTACATTCGTTTCCTTTGCTCGTTCCTCGTTTTTCAAATGGTGGTAATCTCTTGTGACGTTGTTCAACGTCATATTATTATTATCTTGAATTTTTTCGTTTAAAAAAAATGGAAGTCTATCAATTTTTTTTATATTACCCATGTATGAATTATGTTCATTGCAAAGAATGAACACGGAATGGCGTGTCTCTGGGTTCTCCCCTTAAAAGAATCAAGGAGAATTTTGCGTATAGGACGGGGTTCGCCCCGGACGGCTCATTTTTTTAAATTTAGGTGGAGTGACAACCACATAGTTTATTTTCGTCGAGGCGGACGGCAAAATTCTTGGCCTGACCCTGGTGGCGCTAACTCTAGCTAAGCCCCTGTATTCTTCAATCTTTTCAGATATCACCAACGTACCCCGCTCCCCCCACCCCCTCTCCCCCACGGCTGCTGTAAAATCAAATACCCGTAATCATGCTAATGCATACATATATAAACCTAAAGAAAGTTCTCTTATGGTATACAATTCCAGAATTTAAAGCAAACAAACAACAAACACAAACAACAAACACAAACAACAACCACAAACAACAACCACAACATCAATTAGTAGTTGGATCGTTTATCAAACTTCATATCTGATGAAGCACAACTGGACATCCCAGGTGTTTCGAAAGGACCTTCGATGAGTGTATTCCATTCTTTCGATAACCTGCTGTTAAGCTGAAAAGTCACAAGAAAATTAGACAGAAAATAAGACAGGAAAAAAAAGACATAGAAAGAAAAAAGAATTTGGAAAAAGAGTAACAGAAAAAAGTCACAAGAAAATTAGACATGAAAAAAAAAAAAAGACAGAAAGAAGAAAGAATTTGGAAAAAAAGTAACAGAAAAAAAGCCACAATTTACGTTTTTAGATAAACTCTTATGACAATGCGTCAGAATTTATGTAATTCTATTTGGAAAACCATATCATAAATGGCTTATTCCGATCGTGGTTCGATTCTCTCCTGGTATTAAATATATGTTGGTTATTTTTATAATGTATACGAAGACTATACATAATTCACACATTTAAATAGTAGTAAATAGTATGATTTTTTCTTAGCCATTCATGAAGCCCATGCATATGCATATCAAAGATACATGTCATGAGCCGATTGCGCACAGATTCATCTCTTGTCCAAGAGGATCGTGATGTGATTCCTACTGGTGAGTAAAATATTTTTATTTTTTAAATTTTGGCTGTAATTGTGCATGAGTGACTGTGCTTTAAAAGAATCGGTCTCTGAGCTCCCCAGTCACGTCTCACATAGTGAAAGAATCGGCCTCTGAGCTCCCCCGGCACATCTCACATAGTAAAAGAATCTGCCTCTGAGCTCCCCCGGCACATCTCACATAGTAAAAGAATCTGCCTCTGAGCTCCCCCGGCACGTCTCACCTAGTGAAAGAATCTGCCTCTGAGCTCCCCCGGCACATCTCACATAGTAAAAGAATCTGCCTCTGAGCTCCCCCGGCACATCTCACATAGTAAAAGAATCTGCCTCTGAGCTCCCCCGGCACATCTGACATAGTAAAAGAATCAAATGAAAGGCAAGGCTCATCGCATTGTGGTACTAGTTTAGTGATAGCACTTTCCAGACAGGGAACCAATGGCTTCCATGTGGTCGATGCGACGTTGGAGCAGAAGATATTTGTAAAAACAATCCTGTATTCTTCAATCTTTTCAGATATCACCAACGTACCCCACTCCCCCCACCCCCTCTTCCCCACGGCTGCTGTAAAATCAAATACCCGTAATCACGCTAATGCATACATATATAAACATAATTCGTTAACCTATATAACTTTTAACGTGGTTGTCTGTTTTTAAAGTTCTTATATGTACGCTGGCATGGCCATTTTACTAAACCTCCTCATACAACTATCTTAAAAAATATATACATTTAATTGGATTCTGCTATTACTTAAATGATGTGTTTTTTTGTGTGCATATTTAGTTACGTTAAGTTCATAAAATTATTGCATGTATTGAAGTAAACAGTGACAATTAAATTCAGTTTATTAAGTTATTTTTCGCACAGTAAAAACGATTCAAAAGTTTTGTAACTTTCTTTTTTTGTGTTGTTCCTTTTTTTTCCTGTGACTTCTTTTCATAGCAAATCTTGTGACTTTTTTTCCTGTGACATTTTTTTTCCGCTCACCATGATCGTAGTGGACACTACGGGAGTTGTAATCGTGATGTCACACATTGTTTTCAACCTATGATGAGTTGCAGATACGCCAACTCACAAATCTGCTTTCCCCCCCCCCCAACTCCCCCCACCCCCCCCCCCCCCCCCAATAAAAAATAACGCTCAGCTACTTTCATTCCATTCTGGTCGCTGTCGTACAGACCTCTGCTAGTGGTCGTTACGCTTCAATGACAAGGCTCTCTCTACGCCACCTATTCACGGGCAGCCTTGTGGCATCTCTCTCTCCCTGACTCTCTGTCCTTGTAAGGTTAACGTAGCGTTATACCGTTGGGAAAGTTCAGCGGCTTGTGATAAAAATCTTCGTCCCCCTCGTCAACGCAATTACAGCATTTCCCCGAGACCAAGGCCGAGTTCTGTGTTGTAAACACAGGCTGAGGTGTCTGTTATACACATGACGAGGCGGTTCTGCACTTCATTTTGTACCGGACGTGTGAAGCCGACCAAAGCCTTGGGGGGCGGGGGGATTTGGTGTGGAAGGAGGTTCTTACATTCCCGCCAAAAAAAGAAAAAAAGATCTGTAGTTTACTCGACTCAACTACTTCATGGAGGATAAAAAAGTAGTGTTAGTCTAATGAAAGTGGCTGAGTTGAACATAGATCATAAATAAATGTCCGTGTTGGCTTTTTAAAACAAGTCTGAGAAAGATTACAGTAAAAAAGAATATTTAAAAATATTTTTAAGCCAACATTTTTTTTTTGGTATAAGGGGGTCATTTTTTATTCTTTCGCTGCTGTAGCAATCTCTACGAACCCGGACATACCCGGACATATCCGGGCGTATGCTTAGAACACTTAAAGATCAACGAAAAGAGTCGAATTTAATTCACCTGTTCGTAGCTGCGTGTAAGAGTTTAAAAGCAGAAGATACATACAAACACGTGCAGGCCGGAGCTGCGGACATCGTAGTTAGAAAGCAATACGACGACGACTATCCAGGCACTCCATGATTTACAAGATAATTAACGGGCTAGTCCACTGCTCTGGCATTAAACAGAAACTCGTCCCTCTCCGTCATAGACAGCGACGAGGCCATGACAGGCAGTTCCGGCTCATCCCAGCGAGAAGCCAGTATAGGAACTGCTCATTCCTACCAAAGACAATCAGGGACTGGAACAAGCTTCCAAAAGGAATAGTTGAGGCGACAACACTTGACTCATTTGCGTCTATTGCCTCAGGCCTTCCAACCCCCAGTGTATGATACCCTCACACAGTTACTCTTGTAACCAGTGAAATATCCTCATCAACACAAGGCACAGAGACATTGCAAATCCCATCTACATTCATAGGAGCCATAATGATCAATTAATTGATCGTGGGCCCTTAATATATAGAAGAAGAAGATACCAAATTCGAAGTCGTCAAGAGTCTATAGCGACATCTTTCATCCAGATGGAGTTTTGGGATACTCTCGTGGATCACTATCCGTGTTAGCCCATGAACACAAAATTTCCACGCCAAGACGTATACAAGACTTGTGCGCAAGTCATCCCTTCGTTGAACGTTTGCCGGAAAGGACACAATACCACACATCGCTGTCTCAAAGGATTTTAATTCATTGACAAAAGTCTTGTTCTCTTCAGTTGCTGAGCTGATTCATACGGGCTCAAATAATTTTTCTGAGAAAATCGTCCATAGCGTTGCACTAATACCTAGGTTGGGGGGGGGGGGGGGGCGGGGGGGGGTGTAAAAATGGGTTGGGGTGACAAATCAAATTCTACCATTTAAAAAAAAGAAAAACCCACTTAACAAATTCTCATTCTGCGGTCGCATGGTTGGAAAGAGTTATCAGTTATCTTCGGCTCGGTCATAACTGAATAAGGAGCGTTATGATATCCATTCAGTATAGTTATAAGAAGCTTGAGCATCTGACGTGCCCAGGAATCACCTGCTTTCTAACTACGATGTCCAAAATGTGACGCGGGTTTTAAAACAGCAACGAGACCATCGAAGGAAGGAAATCTGTTGTTTTTTTCTCCCCGAGGAGGAAACGGAATAATTTTTCATGGCGATATTTTCGTGTCGTCTTTGGGATATCTTAATTCTGTAGACATAATATATACATATATATATATATATATATATATATTGTATCCTGAAAATATTCATGGTCTGACTGTCATGATGCCCTGCCGGTGGGCGTAACAAAGGATTGGTGAACTATGTGCAGCCTGAATGTCCGCAGCTCCGGCCTGCACGTGTTTGAATGTAGCACTTTGTGGATTTAGCATCGTATAGCATGACCTTTCCACTTTACAACCTGGGCCGCCCCCCCCCTTCTTTTTCAACCTCTCCCTCGTCCACTTACCTCCACGTGTGTGTGTGTTTGTGTGCACATGGTACAATGATGAACTCGGACTGTTTGCACATATCGCCCTCGTGCTGGCCACGGCATGGACGCTGTTTGTTTGTATCTTTCCTCATCTCGTGACTTTGCTTTTGCAGTGGGGGCCCACCCTGCTAGGCGTGCAGCTCTGGAAACATTGTTTCTTTCTCGAGCCCCCATAATTGGAATTGTTGCTACGGTTTTAATGGGTTTTGTGGGGTGGGGGCGTTGAGGGGGGGGGGCGTGTAGGGTCGAACATTCAACGGTTCTCATTAAGACTTTGCTTCAATGTAAAAAGAAATACACTAAAAAAATTGTTTCACCTAACTAATCCATCCATCCCTGTGGCGCTACAGCCCACGTAGGGCCTTTGCCCGCCTCACCACTTCCTTCCACACAGACCCAACTAATGCTTTTCTTTTCCATGCTTGGATTTCCAGCTTTTGTTTTTTTTCTTTTTTTTTTCTTCCCCCCCCCCCCCCCCCCCAAAATCATGTAAAACAAAGTTTGAGTGACTATACTTTATTGTACGAATTACTTTATCGTTTTTTGCGGTAATCTGATTTTGCGCCCTGCACTCCGTTGCTCCAACACTCCACATAAAGTTTCCTTTTTTCAAAATAGATGTTAACATTTTTTTTAAAAATAATTTGTTTCGGAAACAGTATTCTTCTACTTGCTGTTCGGGCCTTTAAAAATAAACAACTTTTTTTTTAACGCAATTCACCAAAAAATGTGTGTGTTTTTTTAATAAGCCGCAACAAAAAATATTTATTGCAAAACGTTGAAAAATAACTTCATTTGTAAATAGTTTTTTTTTAAAAGGCAGCATACCCGGAGCGGTAGCAGCACGTGTCACGTGTGTAAATGTATGAACCCGTTTTAACGGGGTCCCGGAACTACAATGTTGGTAATGAAATCAGTGACACAAAGTATTGGGAAAATCTGAAGAAAAAAAAAATGGAACGCAACAAAACAACGAACGTGTCGACAGGAAGCCTTCTTCGGCGAGCAAACAACAAAAGGGAAAAAAACCCAGAATAAATAAAAAGAAAATTTCTTTTACAATGCTATAAGGCAGATATTGCATTTTTTTTCCGCGTTGAGTTGAACTTGGAATGGGGACCATTCTGTTCTAAAGAAACACCCAAGCAAAACCAGACCAGGTTTTTCTTTTGGGTCTGTACGAAAATGTTATTAAAAAATAAAAAAAAAAAATTAAAGAAAAGAAATTATGATAGTTCCTACACATCACTTTATTTGTACCGTGGGTGGGATCTGTTGGTTAAGTTTCTGTTACGAATCGGATATTCTTTCATGGATTATGAATAGTCAATGAGTCCCCACTATCTCGCCAAACAGGCAGAATCCTGGGAGTCTGTTTATCCCATAGTCTCGTAATGGTATGGCAACGTGACAAGGAAACAAGGGCTCGCCAAAGAAATCATGCAGGGCACAACGAGAAGAGGGAGAAGAAGTGGAAGACAGAGAAAAAGATGGGAAGATAACATCAAAGAGTGGGCGGGATTATAACTAGTCGATGCTGTGCGTAGTACAGAAGACAGAGAGGAATGGAGAAGGATAGTTTTCATGTCATCTGTGGCGCCCCAACGGTCCAAGGACTAAGAGACACGATGATGATGATGAATCTCGTAATGAGCCAACCAAAAAGAAAAAAGTATAAATTAATTAATTAATTAAAAATCAAGAAATAAAAATCCCTGGTTGTGGCAGACGGGGTGAGGGTTGGTGGGGGTTGTGATGGCATTTTTACGTTTTAAATAGTAATGCTTAAAATAAATATTGCGCGTAAGGGGGAAAAACCATGGAGAGAGCGGTAAAGAGAGATCAATTTTAGGTCGGGTGCGGGAGGGGAGGGGCGTAACGT
Source organism: Omphiscola glabra (assembly GCA_964017045.1). NCBI lineage: Eukaryota > Metazoa > Mollusca > Gastropoda > Lymnaeidae > Omphiscola > Omphiscola glabra. Next base: position 35,318,364 of record OZ024797.1, on the reverse strand, counting down.
TGCGGTTTTGGGGGGGGGGGGTGTGCTGAGGTTGAATGCAAATCACACTATAGTAGAAGGGTCAATAGTAGTTTTAAATAACCTTAACTGAGTCGCAGGCACGGATGTGGCAATGATGCTCGGGTCCCACGGTTCTCTGCACGTCTGTGGGCGGGGGGGGGGGGGTAGAGCAGGGGGGTCACTGTGACCCTGAACAGACGGGTAATCTTAGAAGGCATAGTGGCGTAAAAGGCGGGGGGGGGGGGATTTGCTTGGTAGTTTTTGACAGGGGTGAAGGGAGTATGAAAGGCGCCCGTCGATGACCAGAAGATGCACCCCCCCCCACACACACACACTTGTATTTGTGCCATCCACGGTAATGTCGGACGAAACCTTAGATTTGTCTGACCGACCAGGTCGACCTTACTTCTGACCTTCCCCCCCCACGCTGCCCCCTCCACCCCTCCCCATAGTTGTACCAGGTATGTCAAAACGAACATTGCACTTGTATTGTAAGAATAATCCTTTAGTCCTTTTAAAAAAAAAAAAATTAATAATTATCCTGACCAGCGTTTATCACACAGTACTGCATTGTCATTAAGAGATTTTTTTTTTTCAAAAAAAACCATAGCTCGGTTTCCTTCATTCGCCCGTAGCAGTAATGAAATAATATTTTGGTAATTTAACGCTACTGGTACCGCGTTTTTTTAACATGGCCGCCATCTTGGTTGACACGACCCGTAAAATTAAGAATAAAACGTTTAAAAATAATGAAAAAAACTTCCTAAATGTATCCCTCACCCTAAATCTACCCCTCACCCTAACCTGAACCCTAAATCTATCCCTCACCCTAACCTGAACCCTAAATCTATCCTACCTAACCTAATGAAATGAGAGGTACCACAGATGAGCATTAGCCAGTTATTTTTTTTAACGAAATGGTTTGTAACGTTATGATTTATTTCTTTTCTTGTTACACTGTTTGCTTTAGTAAGGCCGATCTTTCATAACACTCCATGATATCCAAGTTTTCATGCAGCCAAACAATTTACTTAGAGAAGTCATGATATTTGCATCACGACATTTGTTTGAATGGTGACGAGCACATAGTAAAATATCATCTCTGACAACCAGAGCAAAAAAGATGTGATTCTTCATATACTTCCTCTAATCTGTACATAGCATTAAGACGCGGTAAAATACTTAGATTCAATGGATTCACATAGCCAGAGCTGAGATCCAAAAATATCCAACCATCTTGTTGACTGTAATATTCTCTATCTCTTCCCATAATTCACTCTACTTCCTGTTTTTTTTTTACTTTTCAAAACAAAAATATAATTTTCCGAAACATAGTTAGTATTTAAATATTGTTACATGGTTTAAAAGAAGAATTACTCTGTAATGTGTGGAAAATTGTTAATTAATAAGTCATTTAAAACGTTTTTTTACTACAAAAAGCACTAAAAAGGGCAGAGGTGGGGTGGGGGGTGAAGTTGATGGATGAAAATTTATGAGCCTTTATATTCTGGCTGGGGGCAGTGGCGTAGCGAGAGGGGGCAAGGGGGCATCATGCCCCGGGCGCTACTCACAAAGGGGCGCCAAATGGTATATTTTACATATAATATTGTATGGTTTTCGAATAGAGGGGGGCCCTAAAAAGGTATTGTGCCCCGGGCGCGAGTTAAGCTCGCTACGCCACTGGCTGGGGGTTCTTAATAAAAAATAAAAGAGAGAGCGAAAATAATAATATAAAGATCCAACATTAAAATTAACTCTGTTCGTCCTTAGTTCACAATAATTTTTCATTGATCATCTCCCCTGGCTACATCAAGGTCCGCGTATGACAGTGGTTTCCCTAACATTAGTCATTTGGGGTCATGGAATCAGTTTAGAAGCAAGAGCCCTGTCAGTTGTCTGATGGTTATCGGGGTCCCCATTAACCGGGGCCTGTGAATGTGGGTATAAGTATAACATGTCAGGTTACCCTTAATGAGATGGTTCGAGGGGGGCACGGAATCGAAATGTACGAGAATCCCTGCTGAAAAAAAAGGTGTGCTTGTGTGGTGGAGACTCGCGCGAGACCTTGACTGCAGAGAGAAGAGGGGTGGGTGGGTGGAGGGTCATTTAAAAAGCGGAAACTGACCTGGGGCCAGGACGAGAAGGTCGTTAGGAGGACGCCAGGTCACCGTGACCCGGCGCGTGCAGTATGGAATGCGGCAATCTGCTGAGCTTTACCGAGTGTGGGGTGAATGCGATTATGTCCCTTGGAGTCATGGAGATAGAACTGTAGGAGGCCGTCGGCGGGAGAGTTAGGGAGGGGGCTGGATAGGAGGGGGCGTTGGATGGGAGGTAGGCGTTGGGTGTGAGGGGGGCGTTGGGTGTGAGGGGGGCGTTGGGTATGAGTGAGGCGTTTGGTATGAGGGAGGCGTTGGGTAGTAGAGAGGAGTTTGGTAGCTGCGAGATTTTGTTTATGAGGGAGGCGTTGTGTAGTTTAGAGGAGTTGGGTATGAAGAGGCGTTGGTAGGTGCGAGAAGAAAAGCAGGGACGTGTCTCCGGTAGGAGGAAGGCGCTGGGTAGGAGGGTAGCGTACGGTAAGGAGGAGGGGAGGCTTCGTGAATAAGGGAGGCGTTGGGTAGGAGGTAGGAGAGCAACTGGATTACGGAATTAGTTTTTAGGATGCTTTTAGAAGGAGGGGGGCAGTTTTGGGGGAGGGGGGATTAGAGGGTGAAGGTTTTGGGAAGACAAAACATTGAGAAAATAATTTCAAAAATTAATAAAAATGAATAGATTTATCTTCTGCCTACATTCAATTTAAACATTTGCATACAAACATTGCCCTACAATACTACAAAAGTATATTTTCTTAATTATAAATTTTTTTTTTTTTTTGGCCTGATACATTTTTAGAATATTTAAATTATTTCCTACATTTTAGTGTTTAACCTTGTCTTTGACAGAAAGTCTTAATTTTTTTTTTTTAAATTTTTCCTAAAAAAATATGTTTTTATTTTATTATTATTAAACTAAATAACAAAATAAAAATAAAATAAAAATTGTGTGAAATTGAAACTAAAATTATTATTAAAATTAAAATTAAATTAATTTAAAATTAAAATTAAATTAAAATTAAGATTAAAATCTAAATTTAAATTAAAATTTAAATTAAAAAAAATTAAATTAAATTTAATTATAAAAATAAAATTTAATCAAAATTAAAATAAAAATTAAATAAAAATTAAAATTAAATTAAAATTAAATTAAAAATTAAATGAAATTAAAATGAAGTTAAAATGAACATAAAATCAAATTAAAATTAAATTTAAATTTAAATTAAAAAAAATTTAATCAAATTAAAATTAAAATTAAAACTAAAACTAAAATTAAAATTAAAATTTAATTGTATAAATTAAATGAACATGAAAATTAAATGACAGAAAAATTCCCACGTGTGTAATGTGTATTAATGATGCCATCGACCTCTAGGGTGTCTTGTTAATGTCGTAGACAGCTTACAGGCATGTATGCACTCGCAAGTCCCTCACATCGTCGAGTTAATTCATGCTGGAACAATGAGTCAAACGGATAATTTGAGAATCACTATTCTATGATATTTGCGGCTCAAACTTGCAAAACTGCTTTGAAATTAAAAGTAAGTATAACGATTTATGTCGGGGGTTCTTAGTCAGTGGCTCCCACAACTCCCTGTGACGTGGGAGGCAGTACCAGAACGTGCGGGAAGAACAAACACGCTTTGAAGCAGAACACAAACACACAAAAAATCTCAAAATTGAACAATCAATGAACATAATTCTCTAGGTATTAATTAAATCATGATGTGATGGTGAGTCCAAATAGCGTGCAAAATAAAATTCCCGCTATTTGCGCTAAACGAGTTTCTTAAAAAATGCATTCTCTGCGTTTGGTGCGTACTATTCTATCTTGTTGAACTGAAATAGTCTCAATTGATTTATCATCAAAATACATAATTCTCAATGAGTAACAATGTCACTAAAGCTAACGCCGATTTCCCAAAAGAAAATCCCCGAAATAAATGCGCCAAATGAGATTCTGAAAAATACCGCAAGTGCCATCGGTGCGCAATATTTTCTGTAGTTTTAAGGATACGGTCTGCATTTAAATATGCTTTAATAAATCTGTGTAGTAAAAGGGTTGGAAGATTAGAACATTAATATAGTTCAGGGGCGTCGAAAAAAAAGGATTCATGCGGTGGTGTAACTGAGGGGGGTAGGGGTGGCACTAATTGTTATTCTTATCAATTGCGTTTATTGAATGCATTTTTCGTCAAGTAATTTTAGTAGATGGACACCATAGTTTGGTGGGCTATGACTTTAATAATTCTCACAGGAAAGCTGATTATATCCGTCACCAGCTAAAAGTTATGTATATAAGTTTCATATAATTAAAAAAAATACTTATTATGAAACGAAAGTGCTGACATAAATATATTTCAAATAATGACTTATTATCCCCCCCCCCCAAAAAAACAAAAAAAACAACAACAAAAAAAAAAAAAAACAACAAAAAAAAACCCTTCAACTATGTTGTTGATATAAATTTAAAATAAACATAATATGACATTTGAATGACATTTGAATGAGATGCCACGCCCATATAAGTATGCATTAAACTAAAGTGCCCAATAGCACAGAAAGAAAAAAAATGAAGTCAGATAATAATAATAATAATAGTAAAGTTTATTTGAAAAATCACGCTTCATACCCAAAGGCTCGAAGCGCGGTACAAAGTCAACCACATTAAAAGAGAAATGAAAACAATCTATATTTTTACCACATTTTGAAATACAAAACGCAACAATACAAAATCTACATACGAGCATTGCCCAATCAAGGTCTTACATCACCTTGCAACCATGATCAACACAAGCCAATAACAGCAGACTAGAACATTGTTACATGTCAGCCTTGTGTCAGCATTAGCTATAGAATCAACAACACCGAGTCACCAAGAACTCATCATCTTTTAAACTTTACACATTATAGAGCTGTGTGGATGGTTTGTGGGGGGTGGGGATGTTAATAAATACGCTGCAAAGGTTTGGGAACCCCAGATCTGTGTTTGTAAAGAAAATGAAATAAACATTTAAATTATCTCCTATAAATTATGTTTTTATAATGAGATTTTGATTTAAAAGACATTCCAATTACTGAGAATATTCTGGTCTTTAAAATGTTTAGGTTAAGATTGTCTATCTCTTTTACTGATATTGTCTTTTACAGAACAAACAATAGTTCTCGGTGTTTTCGTCTGTTTTTTCAGAGCGATATCAAATAGCATAAAAAGAGCCTAAAAATAGCCACAGACTAGCATAGATAGAAATGTTCGCACCGCTTCTTGAACCTCTCACCATAGATGTCTATTTTCGCGCTGCACTCATTTTTGCATCTCAAGCAACAGACGGCGCGAGCAGACCACAGAAAAGCATGTCTCGGTGCTGGCCATTGGGCAGCAAAGTCCATGCCATGCAGCCCGCAGTTCCCCACTCCGCCTGTAACTTGCACCGTCTACGGTCAACGTTACTGACCACTACGCCAAAACTACCACCGGTCACGCAAAGACCAAAAAGAAAAGAAAAAACCTGCTGTGTATTGGCGCAGTCCAGCAGTCCTCGCCCCTGATGCGTCTGGCTTACAACATACGACCACTGGTCAGTCACTACCCGCGGTCAATCGCAGGCGAGCAGGAGAGTCCGGTGGGAGTTCAATCCCTGTTGTCAGTCCACGTCTTGCTAAACGAAGAGACACTCAAAAACTGCAGCCATTAAGTATTTGTTTAATTCAGACTTGGATTGTAAGCACGTCTGCAGTGAAAGACACATTTCTCTTCGGGAATTCTAAAATCTACATGGAATCTTTTTTCTATTTTTGAAGAAGGCCTGAGAGTTTTTTTTTTTTTTTTTGGTTTAATAAAAAAAGTGTTAAATTGAAAAAAATAGATTTAAAAAAATAAAATTCCTTTGTTAAAGAACTTTGTAGGAAATGATCGCATCCAGGAGTGAGTGAACACAAAATGAAATTGCGGTGTATGAAGAGAGGCGGCTACAGTTTTCAACAAATTATTCTCATCAGTCCTTGACGATTGACAAGTCTTGTTGGATAATACATCAGAAAGAGTCCTATATTTTGCAAGGGAGAGATTCGCGACCTCAAGATAATAGATTTCACCTCCAGTTTTTAAATTTAAAGGTAGGTAAAAAAAAAAAAGACTTTGTTATTGTCGCTGTGACGGCAATATCGCATCTTGCTAATATACACATAGTATTTACGACCAGTGTGTACTGTATTGTTATTGGTACGCAGCATGATGTCATAGTGTTGGATTTGATGAGCATTGATGAATGACGTTGACGTTGTGCTTGGCAGTGATATCGTATGTAAACACCAGAGGTTCTTAAACATGTGGTCCATTGACCCCCTTGGGATCCTTGAAGAGATACCAGGAGGCCCGTGAGCCTCATTTCCTTTCTAATACTGTTTTATAAATTTAAAAGTTTTATTTTACGAAGAGGACCAAGGCCTTTACTCGACTGACAACAGGACTCAGAAATTTTGAGAACCCCCGGTCCGATTAGCGTAAATAATCTATATGATTTTTCACGTTGAAATATCATTAGAGCTGCATTTTAAAATGTAAATGTATTCTAGAATTCATCGGCAAAAGTAGCTTAAGAAAAATAACGTCACTAAGTCCTGTTATAGTTTTGTATTTTAAGATTAAGGATGTACAAAGGATGTTTAAAAAACAACAACAAATAACTTATATACAAATCTTATCGAGCACATAGCACACTATTTAAAAAGAGATCTGTGAAAACATCATCCGTTTTATGGCCATGGATTACACTTACTTGCATGTACGACATGGAAGACAATTGTGGTTTGTGTGCGAGGCAGATGAAAAATGCGATATCAGGTTTTGGCGTTATCGACTCATTGCAATGGCAGTCCAACTGCCGGACACTGTGTCCAGTGGAGAGAGAGAAAAAAAAATGTCAGCATTCAGTATCGATTGGATGAGTCAATCCGAGTCAATCTCTTTTCGTGCAGTTGGGCTTTAGCTGATGTTGACTTGCACTATACTAACGCAATAACGCAAGAGGAAATGAAAGTAACTTTACTAAAACATATAGAGATAGTAAGGCTTGGTACTAAAATTATTTAGAAATGAAAGGCGAAAGGCATTGCTCCAAGACAGTGGTCGGCAAACCGCGGCTCGGCCAGTCGGCCACAAATCGGTTTAGACTCCGGAAAAAAAATGGTTCTTGAAAAGAAATTTGGATCTTAAATATATTTTTTAATCGTTCTGCTGCTAATTTTTGGCTCTTTTGGCGAATGTGTTTGCCGACCACTGCTCTTGGACATTGTCCACATTGATAAATGAGAGGTCTAGTGATTATAACAATAATAGAAAAAGCGGGTACTATAAGAAATAAAATGCGCTGTACTGCAATGACAAGAATGAATATAACTGAATGATTAGTGTAATCCTCTTTGTGTGATAGAAAGCATGGTGTAGTGGTGTGTTCGAATAGCACGCAAAATAAAATTCCCGATAACTGCGCTGAATGTGATTCTTAAAAAATAAACGTTTGGTGCGTAATATTTTTATCTTTTTGTTTTACGGAATTCTTCTCAATTTATAGATGTTGTAATAAATATGTGGTCTAAGAGGGGGTGGGGGGGGGGTGGGCTATTCGAATATTGATACAGTTCAGGGGCGTGAAAAAAGTGTGCCATAGCGTATACCTAAAAAAGAAAGGGGTGGCGGTAGCACTAATTGGGATTCTTAAATTGTACGTTACATGAAATGCATCTTTTGTCCAGTAAATTCAGTATCCTGGAAGACCACGCATTGCTGCCGCCATTTTTCTTAAAGCGGGCTGTGACGAGTTAGATGATAATTGAAAAGCATAATAGCAAAAATGAGGACAAAAGAAGCTTGCACAACAGGAAAAAATAACAACCAAGCTTGTATTATAACAGTATTGACCTTGGGCAGGAATCTTACAGCTGACGCTCTATTCCCCCTGTCGTCGGACAGTGATCAGTTCTGCCAGCATTAAAATCGAATCCTTCAGTCAGGAGATGGGTGAATATTTTCCTCACAGCGCAAGCCACGGGTCACCGATAGCCTGGGGGCGATGACCGTTGCTCCGATCACACTTGGATATAATGGGTTGAAGGTCATCCCATACACCACGAGATTATATCTACAGGCCAGACTAATGTCTGATGTTAAACTTTGAGGTGCCAATCTGTAGTGTTGATCGTTGACCCGCCTGCTTGAAATAACTGGAATGATTGAAGACAAAATAATAATTCTAAAAATTTTTTTGTATGGAAGTAAATTTTAATAATTTTTTTGAGAGAACTTTTTTTTTTTTTTTTTTAGAAAAGTAATTTTTTTTTTTTTAAATTTGTAATTTACAACATATTTAAAATATAATTCAATTTCTACCATGCCGTTGGTATTGCATAGTTTTTCGTTTTCTTAATAATGTTTTGTGTAAAAAAGAAAAGGTATTTGGGTGAGAGGTTTGGGGCCGGGGAAGGTTGGGGGGAGGGGGGGAGGTGCCCTCCAATAAAATTTAGCCGAATTTTTGTTATTTTTAAAGACACAAATCTGACTGTGGAATAGTTGCATTGGCGGAGAATGAAGTTTTAAATAATTTCAAGTCTGAGAACACTATAATTTATTCCGGTTTACCGAACTAAAATTAATTACTGTACGCACACTTGTTCAAACTAATGGTGTGTACGCTTGGTCAAATTAATACTGTGTGCACTTTATCAAATTAATATTGGGTACATTTGATCAAATTAAACATTGGTTTATTTATTTTTCAGATCGCTAAATGACCATGTCTGACGGAGCCTTAGACCTCAGCGTGTCCTCCTTCGGAGGGACGTCAAAACACGTCACACGTCCCATGGATCACGTCACACGTCTGACTGGTCACGTCGCGCGTCCTATGGATCACGTCACTCGACCTATGGATCACGTCAGTAGCGATTCAGGCCGCGCGTCTTCGGACAGTACGTCTTCTGAAACGCACGAAGACATCAAACCCATCATTGCGTCGTCGCCAAACGGACTGGCTGTTCCACCCACCCACAGCTCGGGCAGCCTAGTGTCCAGCGTAGCAGCGGGACCCATCGCTTTCCCAACAACACACTTACACGACCTACCCCAGCTGTCTCACATCATGAGGTCGAACATGCCCTCCGCCAGCCCGCCTCACCATTTACTTTCCGCGAGTGAACGAGGGTTCTCGAACCCCAGCTCACCCGGCCAAGTCATGTCAATGTCGGGAGACGACATCATGAAATCAGCTGACAGAATACCCGACCCCCGAGTAATGGGTATGAAACCCTTCAAAATGTACCCCATGGACCCCTTTGGCATGTACAACAACCCCCTGATGTCTGGGGCCGCCGGGGCTCTCTCCCCATCACCAGCAGCGTTTCAGTCCTTGTACGATTCGGTTTCTCCTTCCGGTTTTCCTACGTTTCCGATGACGCCTTTGACGTCGCACCTCCTCCAGAGGAAAAGGAGAGCCGAGAACCGTGATCACACCAGCAGCACCAGCACCACAACCACCACCACCACCACAAACAGTAGCAGCAACTACCCCAGCGGTGGAAACGTCAGCGGCGGGGAAGGGAATGGCAGCTCGAGGGTCAGCACCTCGAGCCCCGTGTCTCAGGGAGGCGAAGACTCTAACGGGAGCGATGGTGAAAAACGAAAACGATCCAGTTCGTCTGCGGACGTAAAGAAAGATGATGCGTACTGGGACAGGCGACGGAAGAATAACGAAGCGGCAAAGCGGTCCCGAGACGCCAGGCGTCAGAAGGAGGAAGAGATCGCCATGAGGGCGGCATTTTTAGAACAAGAGAATCTGAAACTCAGGGCGCAGGTGGCGATCTTGAAAAACGAAACGGCGAAACTGCACTACATGCTCTACAACAGAATTTAATCTCTCCGATAAACGCTTGAGAATAAAACATCATCATCCTATAATTAGGATCTAATCGAAAGACTTGTTTGAGCCTCGGAACAAAAACATATGGAAATGATCTGATGGTCTGTGAATATACTGTACAACGCGATAATTTTAAACGGAATTGTGCATGGTTTAAAAATCAAAGAAGATGGCGCTTGAATCCACTGGTCTATTTCGCACAATACGAGCCCCGCACACGAGCCTGTACAGGAGCCCCTTGCAGAAGCCCTTACAGGAGCCCCTAAGAGGTACCCCTAGAGCCCGTACAGGAGCCTGTGCTAGCTATTTTTTATTATTGGATGAACTCTTCTCCTCGTACGAGTGGGCTTAGTCTTTAATATAAACTTTATATGAATGCCTTCCCTTCCCGAGCAACGCATCTAGCTTGGAGGTTATCTATGCATTTTCGTTGGACCAACGAAAATTGTTTTGGTTTTACGAGTTGGGTTGGGGGGGGGGTGTATTTAGGGTTGGGTTGGGGGGTTCTTAGGGGTTGGGGGGCAGTTAAGGTTAACGTGGGTAAATCTCAAATTTACATTATTCAACAACGACATACTTATTTTTTTATTTATTTTTTGTCCAACAATTGAAAGCAAGAAATGTACTTTTAAAAAAAACAGCTAGTGTGTCATGCCAGAAATGTATCGTGTATTGCTTTACCTATTCTTAATTACATCCAAATTTTTAAAACATTGTGTGGAACAGATGAACTTGTCCGGTGATTCATTCAAGATGAAAAAGTAATTTGTCTCCTTTTTGTACAGCTACCCAGACAGCTGTGGCTCCCCATTCTCAGTGACGCATAATCACTCACCCGTATTCCATGACGCTGTATCGAATCATCTTCATTGATGTTTTCCCCCATCCATTCTCAGCGACCCCGTTCACCCACCATTCCTAGTGACGGCGGTCACCGTGGCTTTACATCTCAGTGACAAAACTAAAATTAGCCTCCATATGTGCTCTCTATATATGTCTATCTAGAATTGTCTCCTACATATCACACACATGGACAATAACTTCAACTTATTGTTTAATTTGTATTGGTTTATTATAATTGATTTGTAGAGGTACATATAACCTTAAACAAATTATTTCCAATACTGGTTATTTAATGCACTGCCTTTGCCAATTATTACATTCGATACCCTTCTTCTATGCTTTCAGGGCCCACGATCAATGCATTATTTAACTGTCTTCTTGGCTCAAACCAACCAAGCATGATGTGTCACACAATTATCACGTCTATCTCAAGCATTCTGCGTAACTAAATGTACAGCTCTGTATATTGTTAGTACATGGAACCCGAATGTATGCCTTTGAATTATGACCTCGCCCAGGTTGTATATGTTAACATGTAATATAGCCTACTCGAAACGGCTCAGGGATATTTTTGTTTGCCTTTTTCTGCAGGGAATTGTTTTTTTACACTGATCAAATCAAACATATCTTATATCAAATAGATGTATATTTTTGATGTTCTGAAATGTCATACCCTTATACATATATATATATATACTTAATGGTGCTAAGTACATTGATATTTCACCAACATTCATATTTCACCAACATTCATATTTCACCAACATTCATATTTCACCAACATTCATATTTCACCAACATTCTATTGTATTCAACGTGACAAATATTTGGTACTTTGAATCCCACCCCCCCCCCCCCCAAACTATTTGTAAATCATTACAGATGGGTAAAAAGATACTTAATTTTTTTTTATGTGTAAAGTTATGTTTGTATCATTTTTTTAAATATATGGCATGGACAATGTTTGGGCATAATTTTGTCATGAACTCATTCTATGACTTCTACTACAATATTTGATGACGTTGATGACACTCATTGCCATGTTGTAGTGTTGATTACGATCCATGCAATCGTCCCTTTTTACCATGACAGCTAGGAGTGCAAACTTGAACCCATTGTAGCGATAAGGGACCATCGGAAAACGACTTCACGCTATTCTAGCCGATTCTTACAAGTTCCCCCCCCCCCGCATCCCAGCCCCCAAAAATCGCCCCAAATGTGTCATTGTGTGACCCCCCTCCCTTCCCCCCTCTCTCTCTTTGTGAGTGACGCCATTAAGCTTGCCAGGACTAACTGCGAAGACATAATATATGCATACAGTAACATGATGCCTTACATATGGTGTAACGAATGACCCCATTTATTTAATTACCATGAGACAAATGACCATCATAATTAAGTAATCAAGTTTTTTTCCCCTCCAGCGGGTGTAAGATTTTTAAATTCTATTTGAATAAAATTCTATTTCTAATTTAATGTTAGAAAAATTGTTTCCTTGTTGTAAATGTATCTTTTTGACATAAAAAAAATAAAATAGACATCACTATTCCAATAGTTAACAACAAGAAAAAATAATAAAAGTGTTCACATATCTTTGTATTAATTTATTCATACCGGTACCAGAGTAATTAGTAAACGAGAAACATCTGAATTCTCTGGTCTAATGCTTGCTTCTCGTGAGTCGCCCATTGGGCCGTTGGCCAATTAAATAAATTTAGCATTTATGTAAAAAAAAAAAAAAAAAAAAAAACATTTGTTGAATAGAAAAGAAATGTAAACAAAAAGCAATTTTTGTGTGTGCTTAAGTTATGTATTTCAAAATATGATCCCAGCGAAATTTAGTTTGATTAAAATGAATGCATTTATAATTCAGTACTTGAAGGCTGTCGTCAACCTAAGATCTGGCCTGCACGATAATGTCCAGCGAGTGCCTGTAGGCAAACACTGGCCTGAAATCGGCCAACTTAATGCGAGTTGGAAGATTTGGATTCGTCCCTTTACTCTGCCTCTCTTGTTATAATATTAACTATGTAATGGAGTTATGCATAAGTAAGTATCGATACAATCTGGGAGAGCGGTTTTCTTCCCACGGTGAGATTAATTTATTGGCAGACGTACATACAACGGTTGTTGTTATTGGATGTCAGATGCAACATTTTGTCTCTTTTAAAATATGATATTTGGTGTTTTTTTTTACTAATATTGTTGGCTTTTGTTTTGTTTTGTATTGCCTGATATCATGTCAGTGATTGCAGTCATGTGAACATAAAGCTCAGGGAATAATTATTAATAATTGTGACTTTTCTGAGATATTAATAAAAATATGTTTATTGTTCAACTTGTAGTTCTTTTATTATTTATGATGTGTTACTTTTACTGGCATATCTATGGGGAAGGGCCAGGGGCGTCACTTTGGGTAGGGTGGGGGGGGTATTACCCCCACCTCTGAATTTGCAGGTTACATTGAAAAGCTGTCTTCTGTGGAGCCTCCAGTAATAAAACTCAACAAGCCGGCCAAATTTTGGCTACCACCCCCCCCCTCAGCCACCTGGAAAAACCACCTAAAAATTACGTTCCAAGGAGCGTTGGCTTAGACAACACTGACTAATATTCAGTTCGTTGGCTGATAAAAATGAAGGCAGATGAGGCACGAACCTAGGGGCTCCCTAGCCTTCCAGGAGTCGTCGCGACGAAATATTAAATATTCATGTCGTCGAAACGAAAAGAACCGATGGGCGTCTCCAATGCAGGACATGTCTTAGAATTAAAGGGGGACACGAGAAAAATTAAGGGAGACGACACACTAGTAGAAAAATTGTCCTCTGGCGAAAATCTTTCAACGGGAGCATTTGAGAAACGGTTCTTTGGTTGGGGAGCCCGGTTCGTGGTTCATTTCAGAATAAACGCTGATATCTTCAAAAAAATAAAGTGATATTATTTTCGAAATTCCTACTTTCAAAAGGAAATGCCCTATACTTATTCATACCTTTCCATAATGAAATGTCCCACTTTTTCTCACCTTTTCAAAATGTCCCGTTATGTCATTATATGAATCTGGCAATTCTAGTTTATGTGAAATAACAGAACCTGGACATAACAATACTAAAAGCATACTTTAAACATAAGACCGGTATTGATGCTATAGTCTTAGCAAAAAATAGTTTTTAATAAATTTTTTTTAAAACGTTATAAAATGAATAGAACCGAAGTCATTATTGTGTACACACTCATTTCTCAAGTTTTCCAATAATATAGGACAATATATAACTATATAGGACTAAGTAGGACAATATATTTTGTTCAATATTTTTAAGAACTTCACGTGATATAAGTGTAGTTTGCCACTATACAATTGTTTCGCCAAAATTCAGACATCACCTGAAGTTTTCATTTCCCCCACTATGATTGACTTCACCACTCAGATTTAAAAAAAAAAAAATTGTCTGCATTAGAGCATCTTGGCTGTGGGTGATTACATGTTACTTCAACAAGATTTTAGTTTTATCTGAATGTGTTCTGGAAGCTTTGTGTTTAAGTCTTAAACACAACGCACTTCACAGTAACAAACGTGTGTGGGTTAATGGCAAATAATTAATATTTTTGATGGTAAATATACTAATATTCAAAACTAGATATAGCCCTACAAACAGAGGTGACAGCAATGCGTGAACTTCCCATCTACTAAAGTTACTTGACAAAACATGAATGCACGTTTAAGAATCCCAATTTTTGCTACAACCCTTCCCCTCCATGTTACGTCGCTGCACACTTTTTATTTCACGCCTATGAACTATATTAATATATTCTGATGTCCCAACCACCTTAAAACCGAATATTTTTTTACACCATACTTAAATTGAGGCGATTTCATTTTCCGAAAAGAAAATATTACGCACCAAACGAAGTTGCGTTATATATTTAAAAAAAATCATTTAACTTAGTTATCGGGAATTATATTTTGCGCGCTATTGAACTCGTTATTGAACCATAATTTCTTTCAAACATTTAGAATTATTTGTAATATACTCTCAATACCAAATTCGCTGATTAGGGAGCAGTTCACGAGTCACACCAGAAGCGTAATATATAAAAGAGATTATTTTGCTGCAGCATTTTTCCCTTGGTGATTTTGGTTTACACACCAATGCTCGCTAATAACAAAAATTCAAATATTCCGAAAAGCATTAAGTTGCCGGAGACTGCCGATTCTCTCATCAGATGACTTACATCACCACGATAAGAGTTGCCGTTGTCAAGAGGCAATAAACGAACGTTCATAAAGATCATATGACGTGCTTGCACCAATTAAATCCTAAAAAAAACGTCTTCGCGTTAATTTTTATGAAAGCGTTTCGCGTCTGGTGCGCACTGTCCAATTCGTTCAAGAAAGCGTGCGCGTTCACTTTGTCCTAAGGTTGTATTGGCCACAATTTGAGAATTTTCACTCCAAGTAAACCCCGTGCTAATGGTTCACACATTGAAGGGCTGCGAAGCATCAATCAGTACTAGACTGAGTGCTCAGGGCTGTGTCGTAACACATCCACGGATTGCGAGCGCATCCATCAGTAAAATACCTAGCTCCCTTTAGCACTATTGCGTAACTCGCGCCCCGAAGGTTCAAAGGCAATGCCTCGCAATGGAATCATGACACGGCCGTGCGAATGGTTTCATCTCTACACCGGATGGCAGGGGCGACTCCTAACTCTCAAGCGGAGGAAACTCTTGTCGAGTGGGTGTTGGGGGGAGATCCAAGAAGGAGCCGAGCCTCCAGAGGTGTCTCTTCTGTTTAGATAATTTATGAGCCCGCGTAAGAGTGAAGTGTTAATGTTGGAGGTATTAAACTTTTGGAGACGCTACAAGCTTTTTCTGTTTTTTGTATAATCAATGGTCTTTAAAAAGACAGCAATAAATAAGAAAATATACAGTGTTTAAAAGGTGAATAAATAATAAGATTGGTTATGACTTTATCAAAGGGTTTATATAATTCAACGAATGCGAGATCATTGCTGACCAACGTACCAGCTGGCGAACAGCTGTGTATGAAGGAGTCGAAAAGGCAGAAGATGTGCGAAACGAAGCCTTTGCAACAAAAAGAGCAACACGGAAGGCCAAATCTAACCAGGAGTCGAGATTCTCCTGCGAGCAATGCAGCCGAGATTGTCATTCCAGGATTGGCCTAGTCAGCCACTCCCTGAAGTGTACATAGCCACTCTTTGAGAAATTGAAAAATGTTTCCCCCAAAATTACATACTTTTTTTCAAGTACAAGAGATGAGCCAAAGTCTGCTCGCAGACATGAGCCAAATTCTGCTCGCAGAGATAAGCCAAAGTCTGCTCGCAAAAATTTGAAACCGGTACATTCATTTTTAGCTTTTTAAAACAAATCTCTGTTTAGATTTAAACCGAACAGCTGTCTTTTCATACCACCCTCGTACAATGGCAGCCCTATAATGCGAAATACCTTGCCATTATCAAGTTTCCCATTAAAGGTCAATGCCTGGTTTGCATTATCCAACTAATAACCCATCAAGTCCTATCATGGCCGCTATGATCTCTTTCGCCGCATTTATGACAATACGCGTAACACTGCGGGAATTCTCATTCCCGAAACATTTGTTTGTTATCGAATGGTGTGCATCCCAGCCAACCCCCGACCGCACAATCCTCCCCCAACCGTGAGCGCTTTTCTATGCATGGTCGGCTACGTGAGCAATCAGTTGCGTAACACTGGGTGGGGTGTTAGCTCATCCTGGGGCCGGGCAGTATGTTAATAGGCTGATAGAGCAGACAGGTGACATGAATTATGGGGGGCAGGCGGCGAGGGCTTAGTTTGTTGGTGGGAGATAAGCGAATTGAAAACCAGTGTTGCAGAATCACTGTGTCCAGATCGCCTTGTCTTCATTCTGTAGATTTCAGTTTGGGTAAAATTAATTAGCAGAGGACCAATAAATTAAACAGACATTTGAAGAAGACGAAAAAAGTGGAGTGATGGAAACATCATACGTTTGGGGAAAACATAAATTGGCAAATGACCAACCAAGCAGTCAAACGACACGTTTTGATTTTTAGGGACAAAAAGAGGCTTTAGTTTTAAATACATACGCACCTTATGATAAAATAAAACTACTTCTAAAATCATACTTTTTTTTTTGGTATAAATCCTTCATATGCATTTTTATTATCGGGGTTAAAACTTTCGGTTAATTTATGCATTTAGTTATAGGGTTTATTACTTGGGGCTTAGGGATGAAACAGGTCCACCATGACAATATTTTGGTCAAGTATTGAAAATGTAGTGTGTTCAAAGATGGAAACACCAGTGTTGTGAACACATTTAAGTATTCCGATTCCACTTTCTAGAGGCGCTCAGCCTGTTGGATTTGCTTCACTAGAAGCCTGTTGGATTTGCTTCACTAGAAGCCTGTTGGATTTGCTTCACTAGAAGCCTGTTGGATTTGCTTCACTAGAAGCCTGTTGGATTTGCTTCACTAGAATCCTATTGGATTTGTCTCACTAGAAGCCTGTTGGATTTGCTTCACTAGAAGCCTGTTGGATTTGCTTCACAAGAAGCCTGTTGGATTTGCTTCACTAGAAGCCTATTGGATTTGCTTCACTAGAAGCCTGTTGGATTTGCTTCACTAGAAGCCTGTTGGATTTGCTTCACTAGAAGCCTGTTGGATTTGATTTACTAGAAGCCTGTTGGATTTGCTTCACTAGAATCCTATTGGATTTGTCTCACTAGAAGCCTATTGGATTTGTCTCACTAGAAGCCTATTGGATTTGTCTCACTAGAAGCATACTGGATTTGTCTCACTAGAAGCCTGTTGGATTTACTTCACTAGAAGCCTGTTGGATTTGCTTCAATGGAAGACTGTTGGATTTGCTCCAATAGAAGACTGTTGGATTTGCTTCACTAGAAGCCTGTTGGATTTGCCTCACTAGAAGCCTATTGGATTTGCTTCACTAGAAGCCTGTTGGATTTGCTTCACTAGAATCCTATTGGATTTGTCTCACTAGAAGCCTATTGGATTTGTCTCACTAGAAGCCTATTGGATTTGTCTCACTAGAAGCATACTGGATTTGTCTCACTAGAAGCCTGTTGGATTTACTTCACTAGAAGCCTGTTGGATTTGCTTCAATGGAAGACTGTTGGATTTGCTCCAATAGAAGACTGTTGGATTTGCTTCACTAGAAGCCTGTTGGATTTGCCTCACTAGAAGCCTATTGGATTTGCTTCACTAGAAGCCTGTTGGATTTGCCTCACTAGAAGCCTATTGGATTTGCTTCACTAGAAGCCTGTTGGATTTGCTTCACTAGAATCCTATTGGATTTGTCTCACTAGAAGCCTATTTGATTTGTCTCACTAGAAGCCTATTGGATTTGTCTCACTAGAAGCCTATTGGATTTGTCTCACTAGAAGCATATTGGATTTGTCTCACTAGAAGCCTATTGGATTTGTCTCACTAGAAGCCTGTTGGATTTGCTTCACTAGAAGCCTGTTGGATTTGCTTCACTAGAAGCCTATTGGATTTGCTTCACTAGAAGCCTGTTGGATTTGCCTCACTAGAAGCCTGTTGGATTTGCTTCACTAGAATCCTATTGGATTTGTCTCACTAGAAGCCTATTTGATTTGTCTCACTAGAAGCCTATTGGATTTGTCTCACTAGAAGCCTATTGGATTTGTCTCACTAGAAGCATATTGGATTTGTCTCACTAGAAGCATATTGGATTTGTCTCACTAGAAGCCTGTTGGATTTGCTTCACTAGAAGCCTGTTGGATTTGCTTCACTAGAAGCCTATTGGATTTGCTTCACTAGAAGCCTATTGGATTTGCTTCACTAGAAGCCTATTGGATTTGCTTCACTAGAAGCCTGTTGGATTTGCCTCAATAGAAACCTATTGGATTTGCCTCACTAGAAGCCTATTGGATTTGATTCACTAGAAGCCTGTTGGATTTGCCTCACTAGAATCCTATTGGATTTGTCTCACTAGAAGCCTATTGGATTTGTCTCACTAGAAGCCTATTGGATTTGTCTCACTAGAAGCCTATTGGATTTGTCTCACTAGAAGCCTATTGGATTTTTCTTACTAGTAGCCTATTGGATTTGTCTCACTAGAAACCTATTGGATTTGTCTCACTAGAAGCCTGTTGGATTTGCTTCACTAGAAGCCTGTTGGATTTGCTTCACTAGAAGCTTGTTGGATTTGCTTCACTAGAAGCCTGTTGGATTTGCTTCACTAGAAGCCTATTGGATTTGCTTCACTAGAAGCCTATTGGATTTGCTCAATTGAAGCCTATTGGATTTGCTTCACTAGGAGCCTATTGGATTTGCTTCACTAGAAGCCTGTTGGATTTGCCTCACTAGAAGCCTGTTGGATTTGCCTCACTAGAAGCCTATTGGATTTGCTTCACTAGAAGCCTGTTGGATTTGCCTCACTAGAAGCCTATTGGATTTGATTCACTAGAAGCCTGTTGGATTTGATTCACTAGAAGCCTGTTGGATTTGCTTCAATAGAAGACTGCTGGATTTGCTTCACTAGAAGCCTATTGGATTTGCTTCACTAGAAGCCTGTTGGGAATGTACCAATCTTTGCGTGTAAGGTTTTGTCTTCCCCTGTTAAATTTTGTTGGCCGCCTATAACACAACACAGCAGAAAAGACTCGGACAGACTGACTAAGAACTCATTCATTTAATGAAATCATTGGGTGTGCATACATTTTAGTCGAAAGAATTTGAGCTAAATTCCATGAACTATTAAAGTATACCAAAAAAAAAAAAATACGTAAACGAGATTGATTTCGCCGTGGTGGTTACGGAAATCGGGTGTCCTTTCTGAAAGTCTATCTTTCAACCAGCCCTTAAAATAATTGATTTGGTTGGTATCTCTGACCAATTTTTTTTCTTTAACTAAATATTTCTTAGAATGCAGGTGTGAAAACGAGGTTTGAATCAAATGAGTTGATTTCAATTATTTAAATAAAATTTAGAAGTTCTGAATACGTCAATGTTCTTCTTCAACGAATTCCTGCGCCCCCCCCCCTTTTTTTTTTGGTTGGGGGGGGGGTGATTTCGGGGGATAAGACGCATCTATATGTCCTGCTATGTGGGGGGGGGCAGCCAGAACTCGAGGGATTAGGGACCAGGCACTTGTTATGAGATGGGGCACATGACCATAAAGTTACCCAACATGAGGAGATAACTTGAAGATACGCGTGATCTGGTGACGTGCTAGTGACAGAGAGGTAGGGCTGATTGGAGTGATGAAAGAATGGAGCTTAGACGTGGTGGCAGGGATGGAGATGTGGATGAAAGATATACAGACACGGGGGGGGGGGGTGTGAGAGACGATAATTCTGCAATTCGCCATGTTGCAGTGGTCAGAAATTTTACCGGACTCTTAGCCTGTATTATAACTAGCAGAGGTGCAGAGATAAAAAAAAATGTAAGCTCTAAGCCTAATGCTGAATTTTAGACAAGTAAATATTGAAGGTGTGCATCCTACGTGAACAGCAAATAGGAATTCGGCGCTTGCTTTATAGATAGAAAACATTGCTTTACTGAGAATGTTCCAATGCAGATATAAATAATATATATTTGAACCGACTTATTGTATTTAAATCTTTAGAATTGTAAGTCTCATTACAAATGAGAAGCGTATGGCAGAACATTTCAGATAAGAGAAGACCGGGCGAGCTTTCTAGGTTGAGGGTTGTCTTTTCAATTAAGATACAAAATTATAACGAAACCAAATACCAAATTCATGTTTCCCAATTTTTTTTTTCCATCAAATTTAATAAAGCGACCCACACGTTTATTTATATTTATATAAGTCCCGGTGCACTACGATAGCTTCAATTTCAGTTATATAAATCATTGTGTAATATGATAGGTAAAGAATTTTTTTTTCCATTTATTTTAATAAAACGTGCGTTTCTAAAGTTATACTTTATTCACCAATGTTTATAGCAATGAATTTAAATATTTATTCCATTTTTTTAAAAAACCTAAGTGTTAAGTTTAAAAAAATTTAAATTAAAAACAAATTAATTTCAAATTGCGATAATTACCGCACACGCCGGATTTAAGTGGTTACCGAACAGAAATCGAAATTCTAAAAGAGGGTTCGCTTCCCATTTCTACCCTCAACTTCGTCTTCCTGTAGTGCAGCGGTTCTCAACCTTTCCAATACCGCGACCCCATAATACAGTTCCTGGCATTGTGGCGACCCCAAACCACAAAATTATTTTCGTTGCTACTTCTTTAGTGTAGAGTATATGTGTATTCCAATGGTCCTAGGCGACCCCTGTGAAAGGGCCGTGCGACCCACAAAGGGGTCGCGACCCACAGGCTGAGAACTGCTGCTGTGGTGTCTTCTGTCTTCTACTACTACTAGGTGGAAATGGACGGTATTTTTTATAATGATCCATGTTTATGGAATACTTTTTTTCCTCTTCCATTTTCATAGTTATTTTCCTTCCGTCTATTTTTATTTTATCTACAGACTAGCCGATATACCCGGCGTGGCCCGGGATTGCATTAGGACCCCGATCCCGGTGGCCTACAGATCCCGTTAGGATACTGTTCTCTGTACGATCCCGTTCCATCTAAGGACCCTGCTTTCTAATGTTATCCCAATTCCCGATAAAATCTATTGAATAATGCCATAGATATAGCATTTTAAGAATATCGAACTTTCGGGAAAATATTAGATCGGATTTTATTAGTTTTACATCCACCGATATTTCTGTACGGACAGTAAAGTGTATTGCTACCACCCTAGGCCTATATCCATCAATTGACATAGAAACTATAGTGTTGTCTAAGCCTATCGATATTTATATAGCTCATATAAGGAAAAATGAAATGGGGTCTCTGGCCCCAGAAGAATGGATATTATGGGTTCAGTACTCTTCGGTATTTGAATATGGATAATCAAGTGTACGTGTACAAAGTTGATCGATGTCCATCCATTCACGTAGGAGTATTTGTTTGTAATTTTTTATATAGCTCATATAAGAAAAAAACGAATTCGGGCCCCCGGCCCCACACTAAATGTTCTTAAAAGTTCTCGACCCCTTAAGAGTTCCTTCTGGATCATGATGGATATATGTGCCAAGTTTGGTCAAGATCCATCAATCCATGTAAAAGCCTTTGTGGAACATACAGACAGACAAATTTTCACTTTTATATATATATATATATATATATATATGATTGGTCGGGAAACATTTTGGTGTCCAAATTCCCCGAGGGCCACCTTATTTTCTGTCGGACACTCTAACCTTTCAACGACGCAGTCCCTCATGCTTGCCACGAGAGAGGTCAGTTCTCAGCGTGGTCGAATGAGACAAGCAAGGCCGTGATGCAGTTTTTGCCTAATACACAACACAGTTGGTCAACTCCCCTCCTCCCCCCCCCCCCCCCAACCGCAACCGTCCACTTGTGAAGTATTCGCGGGAAAGTGTCAAACACCAGGCCTCTGGTTCCCGTTAACTCGTGGAAAGAAAAGGAAGGCGGGAAAATCAAAGGGATGGTGTGTGTGTGTGTGTGTTAGGGGGGAAGGGGTGTTATGACCTTTACAGGAGCGGCCCTCACAGTGTTGCAACTGAGGGGGACTCAGCTAGATCAGCTTGAAGATTTATAATGCATGTAAACTGAAATGAACCAAATGCCTTTTAAAAAAAAATTAAAGTCACAATATCAATCCATATCTCAATCCATATCAATCCATATCTGGAATTTAAATAATAAAATGACGCAATAAAAAGACTGTTGAATTTTTGTTTTTAAAAAAGAAATTAAAAAAATTGAATTTTTTGCAATTACAATTGAAAGGCCGGATTAATACTCTTGAATTTAATCACTGTGGAACATCAATGAAATAATCATGCAATCACAAGTTCAATGTCCGATGGCAAATATCTATCCATGTGTACACTACTGTAGGGCCAGGGGCTATATTTTCACTTTCACTTTAAGAAACCGACACCTTTACTATAACTCTCAAATCAGTGATATCAGGTAAAAAAATATTATTTTTTAAATTAGTAGAATAAAAATCAAAATATCAACTTCCTGATGTTAGGGGTGTATAAATCCGTACACACTTCTGCACTGTCATAAATGCGCTCTTTTTATACGGAACTGAATGCGCACGTGTTTGTATACGATTCAATTACGGAATTTCATTACAAATATTAAATACAATATTATATATTTGCTAAATTAAGCATCCTAACCTCTGTTAGCTTTCTGACACAACGTTTGCCCAACCCACGTGACAGGTGTTAAAATTTAGAAAATAAAATCTTAAAGATGGTACAGGTTGTTAGATGACGTCAGCATTTCACGTCTGCTCGGCACTCTTTGCACTATCATATGAGTTATGCATTTTTTTTTTCGTGAATGGTTTTCAATGCTTAAGTATCTAATGCTGATACAATTCTATGATTTTTATTTTGACCCAGCACATGATGTGACATTTTTTTTTTTTATACCACAACCTCCATTTATAGTTTTGAGAATCCTTGTCCCCTCTAAGACGCCCATCACTACGACCGCTCCTCACTCGCTTAACAAACACCGAGGTAGCGTAACATTACTGCCGGCTGAGTGAACACCAGCAAGTTGGTGGTGTAACCCCTCGACTCCCTCCCTGACCTCGGTCAGCCCAGCGAGCGCCTGACGTAATGGTTAAAAAAAGGCACAAAGGGGGCGAGGGCCTTGAGGCAACAACCTGAATCGAGGTCAAACCCGATAGCCTCGGTGAGGTAACCTTGCTAGCAGTATGGCGTCAAGTACCCCCCCGGGGCCACGGGCAGAAGAGTCCTGAAAAGGATTTTTTAACAGAGGCGTTAGAGGAAGGGGTCGTTTCTTGTGAAGCGACAGTTGGAAGGGGCGGTGGATTTTTGTCTGCAACGGTCACCATTCAGAAACAAGATGTTGAGCATTAACTCAATTTTAAAGGGGAGAGAGAGAGAGACAGGGTTGGCACTCCGGCTGTTACATAGCGAGAAGAAAATATGAAGCAAATGACTTATAATAATTTAACTTTATTACACAAAGGAGCTTTTAGATATTTGTTGGGTCATACATTTAAGGGAAAGAATTCGCCGACACGTTCGTTGTTTTGTTGCGTTCCCTTTTTATCAGGTTTAACCTTTCTTTGTTCTACTTATTATCTACTTAGTCTACTTGCTCCATACTGGGATTTTTTTTTTATTGTGAGATCTACAATTGCCTGAATCTAACCAAGGGCGTCATGTCCGGATTTTTCAAGGAGGGATAGCCAAACCAAAACTTTGTCGGCTTGTTAAGTTTTTTATAACTGGATTCGCAACAGTGCAAAGTCTAAAGCAATTTAAATAAAAGCTGCAAATTCAGGGGTGGAGGGGGGGGGGGGAATTCCCCACCCTGCCCTGCCCAAAATAACGTCCCTGAATCTCCCGCCCCCCAACCACCATTTTTTTGGAAATAGACAGTCGTTGCTTTCGTCTTTGAGACATTCAAGTTTAGAAAATCTTCATCTCAAATAATAAAGTATTATAAAGCTTGCAGCTAAGTTGCAGCATGATCTCTCTCCTTCAGATACTAAGCCAATGATGATGGTATGATCAGCAGGTTTAATGACTGGAGCGGTGTTGATTGAGCCCCTTGGTTATCATTGGTAATATTGAAAAATGACAGGGGAGAGAAAGCAACCATTTTCGCGCTCCGGTACTTATTTCACTGCTAATGAAGTTAATGCTATTTGTCATTCGCCTTGACATATTGACTTATTGACATATTGTGGGCGACTTGTTGAAAAGTTCAGCATCCTCGCATGGGCGCCCGCAGAAAATTTTCAAAGGGGGGGGGGCAAAATATTTTCTAGGGGGGAGGGGGGGCAAAATACTTTCTCTATATTTTCTCTTTACTTTAATAAATTTTTGTCTATTTTTGTCTAAATTTTTTTTAACCTATCAATCCAGGGGGGGGGGGGGGGGCAAGTGCCCCACCTTGCCACTACTTGCGGGCGCCCATGCATCCACGCTTGAATAGTGCAATGAACATTTAACGACAGCTTTTTCTTTATTATCATAAGATGGGGTTGGATGGGGTTGGATGGTGTTGGATGGGGTTGGATGGGGTTGGATGGTGTTTGATGGGGTTGGATGGGGTTGGATGGGGTTGGATGGGGTTGGATGGGGTTGGATGGGGTTGGATGGGGTTGGGTGGGGTTGGATGGTGTTTGATGGGGTTGGATGGGTTTGGATGGGGTTTGATGGTGTTTGATGGGGTTGGATGGGGTTGGATGGGGTTGGATGGGGTTGGATGGTGTTTGATGGGGTTGGATGGGTTTGGATGGTGTTTGATGGGGTTGGATGGGTTGGATGGTGTTTGATGGGGTTGGATGGGTTTGGATGGTGTTTGATGGGGTTGGATGGGGGTTGGATGGTGTTTGATGAGGTTGGATGGTGTTTGATGCTGATGAGAAGTCAAAGAAAAGCACCCTGGCATGTTTATAATTTTTTTTTTGGGTGGGTGGGGGGTCAGTGGCGTAGCGAGCTTAACTCGCGCCCGGGGCACAATACCTTTTTAGCGCCCCCCCTTTTCGAAAACCATACAATTTTATAGTAAAATATACCATTTGGCATGATTCCCCCCCCCCTCACTACGCCACTGGGGGTGTGTGTCTAGTTGATAGTAAGCATTCATTTTTTCTGACTCCTTTCTCTCCACCTCCCTCTCCTCTTTCCTCTTTCTCTCTATCTCTCTCTCTTTCCTCTATCTCTCTATCTCTCATCCTTCCCTTCTCTCTCTATCTCTCCCTTCCCTTCTTCTTTCTCTCTACCTCTTTCCCTCTTTCTTCTTCTCCACTTGTGCCTGTGATTGTGGGATGATTATGTCACGGCGTTTCTAACTAAAGGTCACGATGACCTCCAAGAGGCGCCTGATATCAAGGTCACCAGGGAATCGACTAATGATGGGGTCGGTTTCTAAAGGTGTGGCCGTGAGATTCGGTCATCTGTCCATTGCATAAAAAAAGATTCACATTTTCTGTATCTATTTAGATCAGCGATTCTCAACCTGTGGGTCGCGACCCCTTTTGGGGTCGAACAACCTTTTCCCAGGGATCGCCTAAGACCCTCGAAAAACACATATACTCTACAGTTATGAAAGAGCAACAAAATAATTTGTGGCTGGGGGTCGCCACAGCTTGAGAAACAGTAGTAAAGGGTCACGACATTAGGAAGGTTGAGAACCACTGACTTAAATGGATGTTTTCATTGAGGTGAACAAGATCTAATAGTTATTGTTAAAAAATATACATTCAAACATATGGTAGAAACCCGAGACATATTTATATCTGATTTAATGTGGAAAAGTGTGTGTGTGTGGGGGGGTGTGTTTGTGGTGTGGGGCGTACTAGAAGTACTTAAAACTTGCAACTTCTTTAAAACCATGTTCATGGGCTATACAGTCATAGGTGGCCATACCGTCATAGGTGGCTATACAGTCATAGGTGGCCATACAGTCATAGGTGGCTATACAGTCATAGGCGGCTATACCGTCATAGGTGGCCATACCGTCATAGGTGGCTGTACAGTCATAGGTGGCCATACAGTCATAGGTGGCTATACAGTCATAGGCGGCTATACCGTCATAGGTGGCCATACCGTCATAGGTGGCTGTACAGTCATAGGTGGCCATACAGTCATAGGTGGCTTTACAATCATAGGCGGCTATACAGTCATAGGTGGCCATACAGTCATAGGTTTGCTATACAGTCATAGGCGGCTTTACAGTCATAGGCGGCTATACAGTCATAGGTGGCTATACAGTCATAGGCGGCTATACAGTCATAGGTGGCTATACAGTCATAGGCGGCTATACAGTCATAGGCGGCTATACAGTCATAGGTGGCTATACTGTCATAGGTGGCTATACAGTCATAGGCTATACAGTCATGGGCGGCCATACAGTCATAGGTGGCTATACAGTCATAGGTGGCTTAACAGTCATAGGTGCTATACAGT